>JABWIB010000229.1:5862-27581 GCA_016617825.1 Platyplectrum ornatum | reverse complement strand
TGACAGTGTCTGTACACAGGTCTACAAAGGTCAGACACACACAGGGTCTATGGCCACTGAGTGTACAATTATATATACACATATACACACACACATATATATATATATATATATATATATATACACACACACACACACACACACACACACACACACACTAACTCATCCAGATTATGTGTAAATGTATCTAAGATCCAACCAGGACTATTCAGAACTGAACCCCGCAGTAAAGGAACATGCAGTGTGGTGGCTAATTTCCATATGAATGACATGTAGAAGGAAACTGCCATCTTCTATTCAGTCTGGGAGCCTGAGATAGCGCCAATTAATGTGTCCCATTACAGAAGTTGCACACACTATGTAGGCCAGTCACCAATGCTGTGCTGATGGGTTTTCAAAGAAAAATGGACGTCATCTGTATCTACATTTACATTACAAAGATGTCAAATACAATGGTTGTACAACTCAAGTCACATAGCTGTCTGGTTCCTCTACTTCCATGATGCCGGCTTACATGTTTAATGTACAATAGTTTTGGTTAAATAAAAAAAAATAAAAAAAAAAACAATTACTGTTTATGCCCCCTGTCTCTCTCTCTGTTATATCCCCCCTCTCGTTGCACTCTCCTTTATTTGTAATCTAACCTCATTTTCACGTCACTTAATTTCTTTAAACAAGTTATCACACTACACTACGAGTATAAACTATACTTATTTTACGTGAAAACACAGAGCTACTGCATTCCTTATCTACAGAACACACAAACCTGTGTTATATTAACTTTTAGGATAAAGTCCATTTCTTATCTCAAACCAAAGCCCCCTTGTCATTGACACTGTGCATATTCCCACAACTGTCACCTCAACATACAAGGGGAGAAAAGATAAAACCCACAATAGAATTACACTAAACAAGAAATCAAACTGAACGTTTTATTAGCTGCTAATATTTGAAATTCAAATGCTTTCTTCTATACAGGAATATTTTAGATAAGGTCAACAGGTTCTTATTAATAAAACATAACATATAAGTAATACGAGAATGCAAACCATTCACCGCTATATACACTGGGCTGGGATGCCAAAGGTCTGGAGATATTTGCACCCAAGTGACTATAAGGCTTATAACCACTGCAGGCAAACCTTCAGGCACCTTGGGTAGGTTCCTAAGACCCAACCATGAGGAACCACTCCTATCACTTACAAAAACTTCAAATAGCAGGACCATAGCTGAAGTCCACCAAACTCCCCGACCTCATAACGGCTGATAATAAAGCTGATGTCTGGATTAGTTCGGACCCTAAATCTCCCTGAGTTAGAAATATTAAGCTGCCGTTGCTATGGGCAACATCTCAATTTTTCTATTTCTGCAGTTTAGTAAATATTGGCATATTAAAATTCGCAACGCCACTTCTGCTCCAATTGGTAAATACGCACATGTAACAATATGATATTTTTCTATATAAAACACTTGGGATAAACACCCACTTGTGTAAAGCTTGTACCTGGTTCTTGTTTATTAAACATTGATTGGAACATAACTTTTGAAACCATCAACATGGATAAAAGTGTGTACTTAAGATTCCCAGACAATCCATATATCCCTCAAGTTGAACCATGAGCAGAGGAATTTTGTCAAGAAAGCAGCCAGAAACCTGAAATGCATTATTTATAATGTTTATCCTGACTAAGGTATGAGGCACAACAGGAAAGCATGTTATTGCATGATCAAGACACACCTCAGAGACCGAACACAAAAGAGGCTTTCAAGCACGCAGAGTAGACACAATCCCCGCACAGGGCTCCCATACCACTTTCACATGCTGGACTTATAAGGTGACACAAGAATCTCATCCAAAAATAGACTTTCCTGCATATGCACAGTGATGAAGATGTGTAGCGAACCCATCTTCACTCTCACCAGCCAGGACGCTGCACAGGACACAAAGTGCCATCTAATGCTGCAGCTTACATCAGCACTGCAGCTTGCCCNGATTCTGGTAGTTAGTCATAAGTGGGTCATCCTTGAATACGAGCACATGCCAAATCACCTATCTAAAATATTTAGTGACTGTACTTTGCAAATGCCACCATCACACGAAGAGAATTGAAAAGATGCCAGATGGTCACTCATGTGCGATATCTTGGCAGCGTGTGGCACTACAGGTCCTGGGAAATGCTTTGGTGTCTGCCGTCTAAAAGATCCACAAATAACCAATTATACAGCTTCCTAAATATCCAGAAATCATTGAATCTGTGCCTATAGACTAACCAGGAAAACTATCAATAAACCAGGACAAATATCAATATACAGGGAACAGAACAAATTATTAAGTTATAAATGAGTAAATGTAAAAGTTGGCAAATAATAATAATAATAATAAAGTATATTATCACATAACTGACTTATGTTTTATTGTGATTTATTTTCCGTAAATTGTCTACATGTCAATTGTTACCGAGAAGTGTTTATACGTAACTTTTAAACATTTTTAAGAACAAAACCGTTTAATGAGTGAGCATAAAAGTAATAGACATTCAAATAGTAAAGTGGAGACATTTATAGCAGTGTATAGAAGAGATGCCACCAATTCTACCAATTAAATCTTAAACTTCTTCTTATGCCACTGAAGCATGAAAGCAGCTTTCCCGCACTGCAAAGCACCAAATTAACACTCATTAGGCAGCGCTGGTTTCAAAACAGGATCTCAAAGTGGTAAAAGCCTTTATTTAAAGGATGGGTGAATGACAGATGGCATCAGTAGTCTGCTAATCATTGTGCCCTAGAAGGCAAGTCAACCAAGTAAACTGGCATCTAATTACACATGTAAACACACAGACAAATGGGTGGAACCACACAATACCACATCAGTAACTATATACACACACACATACAGAGTAACACCACAAGAAGTGTGACCCATCCTGGGTAGGAAACCATTTATGTATAGGAGATAAATAAATCAGATCACTAATGACAGGTTAATCAGACTGCCCTGTGTCAAGTATCAATGCACGTCACAGTAAAACTACTCCCCTCTGAAGAGAAGTGCCACACAACATATTTCAAGTCAAACGTACATGTTTAATCCAAATGTAATTCTAACATTGGACCAGATTCAGACCATACTTACCTCTGTGCAGCTGTAAGTATGTAGTGATTAAGTCAATAGTGCCTAAAGTCTGTATTTGGTCTATTGAAGGAAGAAGCACAAAGGCCTAAATTTACTAAGCCGGGAGATTGAAAAGTGGGGATGTCGACCAATCAGATTCGAGTTCACATTCTCCAATATGTACTTTTCAGTCTCCCTGCTTAGTAAATTTAGGCCAATGTATACTGTTTATTTAAACATACTAATACAAATGTATAAAGTACATTGGATGCCTATATAACCTAGTATATAACCTGAGTAGAGGAAGGCGATTATTTACTGATCTTCCAGAAAAATAAAAAGAAATAGATTTTAGAAAACCTTGTAAACACCCACATAGATGTGTAAATATACTTGTATTTCAGCGTCTATAAAACTATCTGATATTTGTAAAGTCGCTCATGCAAAACTAAAACAAAGAAAGTTGTGACTACAGACAGACTTTTCTCCCTTTAACACTAACAGGTTCTGCTTGTTTAAAAATAGCGATTCATAGGATTTGAAGTTATTGGATTGCCCTTCTGATAGAGAGATAAGTGGATGAACAGGCTGCGAGCTCTGGTTCAGTAGGAGGTGTTGGTTTGAGTGCTGACATCCTGCTCATTCTTATGAGGATATTAAAGCCTGATGAGCAGTCACAACCACTGACAAAGACAGCTATGTGGAGACAATATTACCCGCTGCCTGTAGCTCTATTTACTATAGATAATGTAAAATGTAAAGCTGGCCATACACTATAAGATAAATTGTTCCAATCTAAGCATTTTTCAAGAGTGGGTAAAACCATGTTGAATTGCAGGGGAGGAAAATTGAATTAATTGCAATCAGTATTACAGGTGAGAGATGATGTTTCCAGCCCAAGTGTAATAACAGTGTAACAGCAACACTGGTCAGTATCTGTGTGCAACATGTAACAATAAAGTATTCTCCCTGCATGCATACACTGACATTCATTTTACCTCCCCTGCAATTCAACATGGTTTTACCCACTCTTGAAAAATGCTTAGATTGGAACAATTTATCTTATAGTGTATGGCCAGCTTTATAATTATCCTGAAACTATGATTTCCACATGTATTTTGTGCATTTCAGTGCAGTTTTCCCCATTTTCACTGATTGCAGGTTATGGATTTTGTTGACAAACTGTAATAGAACAAGAAAACAAAAACACCCAATAACTATAGGAGTATTTCTACACCTGTCTGGCCTATGCAGTATAAATTGTGGCTTTGCCGCAGGCTTCTTTCTGTCTTGGCATATAAGAGAGTGTGTCAGCCAGGGGCCATCAGCCATTGCATATCAGAAATAGCTGGACAATATCACGTAGTGTCATGGGGAGGGCTTATAGGCTTTTCAGAACAACAGATATAGCATTGACCATGTAATATTATTCTGTGCTAAATAAAAGGCATTAGGAACAATTATGCCACAAAAATATGGAACTGTTGAATGACAAAGCTGCATAAACACAACAAAGTAAAACAAAAACAACAAATAATAAAGGGGGGAGTTGGAAATAAAGACTAAAATTGTTGGCTGCAATTTATATACTTTTATGCTCTATGATCAATCAACTCTATTTGGAAAAGATCTAAATATACATTTATAGTACAAGAAATCATTATTATTCTCATTGTGTTATTTAATATTTTTGTTAGTAATAATTTTTTGACTGAATGAAATATTGCAGATTAATCACCACCGTTTACATTATTCAACCGTTCTGTAAGTAGAATATTAGGTACATCAAGAACGCACAAATATCCACTTTAATCTATTAATATACATTTATAGAATAGGTCTATTGAGTAGAACAAAGTCCTAATAACTTGAAGTCTGACTCACTCTACAGACTTGGATGGAAAGAGTGGGCATACCCCAAACATGTACCTAAAACCTAATGTGGCAGGAACAGTAACGATGGCACAATATTACATAGGATATATTTCCATAACCATATATATGTTGTAAGAGTTCAATGTGAGTGACAGCATGGGTCATATATACTGATGAATACATGAAGCATAATGACAGGACACTTTCTGGAGTACATTGGCTGTTTAGAGATATGACTGGGCCCCGCGCAGGAGGAATAAGAAACGGAACAGCTCCAGGTAGGAAGACATTGCAAACACAATTCTGACATAGCAGCTAACCTGTGGCAGCAATATTTATAGCCATCATCATTACAGCACGTGTACAAGAAGGATACATATTAATTTCCTATCTTGTAAAATAAATAAAAAAATGTCAAAATAAAAAAAGACTAAACCAGTAATGATATAAACAAAACCAAAAGTTAAAACTACTATTTCAAGATGTTAGTTATGACTTGGTATATAGGTATGTTAGCTTCACTTTTGGTGTGCTAAATGTTATGAGAGTGCAAAGTTATATAGAACCATGTAGAATTGCAGGGGGGAGGTAAAATGAATGTCAGTGTGTGCATGCAGGGAGAATACTTTATTGTTGCATGTTGCACACAGATACTGACCAGCGTTACTGTTACACTGTTATTACTAGGGCTAGGAAACATCATCTCTCACCTGTAATACTGATTGCAAGTAATTCAATTTACCTCCCCTGCAATTCAACATGGTTTTACCCACTCTTGAAAAATCTTTTGATTGGAACAATTTGTCTTATAGTGTATGGCCAGCTTAACCACCCACACGAGACAATCATCTTCCTAACATGTTGCATATCCGGCTTTGTTTGCATTTTCTAGTTTGGTATCTGTAACTGTCATAGACTTATGTACTACATTGACTGATTGAGTCCACAAAGGGGACAGCACAATTTCCATATCGGATCCCAGTAATCCCACACGATAAAACCAAAAAAAAATTCAAATTAAATCAGTCTATAGCAACTAAAAAACTGTTATATTTTCATATGAGAAAGTGAAATTGAGTTTTTAGTAATTTGACAAAAAGAAGAAAGAAGAAAAGAGGAAAGTAAAGAACAGAGGGGGAACAGAAAGAAGTGTAGAAGGTTAGAATTAAATAAGACTAAAATGAAATAAAATAAACTCTCAAGGCAGTTATTAGTATGCAGGGAGAGGAAGGCAAGTGGCCACGGCTGCAAATCTTATAAAAGAATGTTGTGGAGTTATGTGCTCATTTTATACACATACCATGTTTTGTCAATGATATTCAAGATTGTTTGCATAGAAAACTCTTGATGAAATTATCAGCAGAACAGCGTTAATGACCAGCATAGAAACATAGAAAGTGACGGCAGATAAGAGTCATGTGGCCCATGCAGTCTGCAAGTTGTGTATTTAAAACTATACTGAAATTTTATTCTTGATCTTGTTTGAGAATCAGAATACCCTTATATTTATCCCAAGCTGCTTACACTGTTGTATTAGTCTCCACCACTTCTGATGGGAGGCCATTCCACTTATCCACTACCCTTTCAGTGAAGTAATACTTTCACACATTTCCTCTGCACCTACCACCCTCCAGTTTATACGCATGCCCCCAAATTCTAATTCCCCCTCTCCCACCTGGTCACATCCCTTGATATATGTGAAAGCTGCAATAGCACCCCCTCTCCCTTCTCTGCTCCATACACTCATATGCCAGCACCAACTGCTCATGTTTAATCAGTGTCCTCCTAAGTGCATAATTAGTATAGCAACAATCAGACAAATCCTATAGGGAAATCATACAGGGGCATAACACTGCATTAACACGAGTTTAATAACAGGAAAACAGTATTTTTTTTTTTACAACTTGTGACTGACAGCAGTGTATGGATGTAGGACAGAACAAGCCTGAAGTCTAACTATAAACATTGAAATAAATGGGAATCACAGCAAAACGAGCAACACTGGCTCAAGATGACTTTAATCCAGCAGCCAAATAGCAGAACTGCCAGCCAGTTATATCTACTGCTAAGCCAACACATCACGCACCTATGTCCAAGTCATGGCCGACTGCATAGAAACGGCAATCACGTGAAAATGACACTACTATCAACCCAAAATTGTTGAAGACGAGAGCTAAAGAGATCTCCTCTAAACCAAACACAGTTACCATATATAAGCTATATATCCAGTGCTATGCGATATACACAACATGGCTCACACTCAACCTGACTTAAGGGTTAGCTCACAACATAATGAGGTCCTAAAAACATAATACTACTACATATTTACAGCAGTATGTCTCATGTAAATTTAATATGAGCACAAAATCCACTGAACACGATTCAGTCATAGATGGCAACAGTACAGCCCACAAAAGGAGTCTGGCTCCACTTCAGGTATAGAAAACAAATACCACATTTATTTAAAATATGTTGTATGGCGAAACAACCATGAACCTCTTCACATACTTTTCCTGCCTGTCCTGACAGATATTCACAGCAAACTCACCCTATAAGACTGCTCTGGAGGTGGGAGTAATCTGGAGGGTTACGTGACGATGACCCTATAGAGGACGTGATAATCAGATATCTCTAACCTCTTACAGGTAGGTACTGCCCGCAATGCTGCAGAATCAGCAGAAATTGCATAGCATCAGGTAACATGAACTTGGGGAGCTCCTAACTTTGCCCCGTTAATGTCTGCACTATTCTTCAGTGTGTGTGTGTGTGTGTGTGTGTATATATATATACAGAGCCAACATCAACAATTGTGCCTTCACTTTTATTCCCATCAGTGCTGCAGGACCTTGGTGCTTATGGCAAGGAAGAGGCTGAAGCCGCAGATGGCCATCGCAGGGTGTATAGTGCACACATGGGTTACATCTGTAACAATGTCGCTTTGTTACAAACAATATCAATGGGAACCTTGCTCTAAGCTGGGTACACATTAAATTCTGATATATGCAAGGCAACTTGGATGAAGTGTCAATTGCGCACGCATTTATCTCCACACTGATGATTTGGCAGTGGATTTGTGGAAATGGCTTGTTTCCCCATACACATTAGTACAATGACACTGGAATCTTATTTCTTGTGTGATCTGCAGGATAATCCTCTGGTGTGCAGCTCCCTCGTCTTGTGCACGGTCTGAAAATTACCAGATCCTACCGAAACTGAAGTGATAAATAATATTAGTTTAGTGTGAACCAAAAACTACCCTTTAGATTCATCACCCACTGGACTGGATGCAGACTATTGAACCTATAAGTGTAAAGCTACAAACGGGTAAAACCATGATGAATTGCAGGGGGGGGGGGGTAAAATGAATGTCAGTGTGTGCAGTGTGTGTCTAATAACAGTGTAACAGCGTTACTGTTACACTGTTATTAGACTGGGGCTGGAAACATCATCTCTCACCTGTAATACTGATTGCAACGAATGAAATTTACCTCCCTTGCAATTCATCATGGTTTTGCCTACTGTTGAGTAAGTTGTAAGTCTATAATGCCAAAAGACTGGATCTGGTCCAGTGTAACAGTAACGCTGTGTGCAATAAGCCAAGTATTCTCCCTGAATGCACACACTAACATTCACTTTCTTGCAACTCAACAAAGTTATACCCACTTCGTAACTTTACTCTCAAGTTCAGTAGTGCGCATGTCTGGATCCAGTTCATGACCTTATATTCCAGGCAAACCCCTTCCGGTTATTTAAAATGACGGGTGTAATACTTTCCTGCAAAATAATAGTTCAAACCATAGGTCAGTCATGGGAAAGCCTCATCAATGTATTGTGAGACATGGTGAAAAGACATCTCTGGCATAGCTTCTGTAACACTATTCGGTATGAACTAAAGCTTTGCGTCCTGGACCCTCCTATAATCTATAAGACTCAACAACAGTGATTCACCGAGGCTGGTGGTGGCTTCTCTGTGTTCCCTTAGGCACACTGATCCCTATACAATAAAACATTAACAATATAGGTTTTAATGTTTGTTATGCATTATTTCAATTGCTGGTATAAAATGCACACAAAGTATGATTGAATACGTAAAGGGATGCATGTATACCATGTTGTGTTTACATCCTGCCTTGTATCACTTAGCTTAAATCAATTTTGTTAAAAAAATATTCAGTAACAAACAAAAAAAAAAATAATAATAATAATAAAAGTGTTGTAAACAAACATGTAGCTTTGGAAATAGGACAGTCCCCATTGCATAAGTGACTCAGGGACTCATTCACCAGTAGTTCAGCGGGTAAGACATAGGCATAATGCATAGCTGCATACTCTGAACGCTTTACATTAGAGTTTGCATTAAATAAATAAAACTGCAAACCAATCTTTGTACCCCAGTAACATTACCCACTATAAGCCTATTCCTTCTACACAAACCTTCCTGTGCAGCCAGTGAGGGTTTTATAAATATTTGGAGCAAACGGCCCATAATGTTTATATCCAGCGGGATAAATCCACTATGCAGTACAGAACAGTCATCTGTAACATGGTTTGTTATAGATATAAATATATAAATGTATTTATAACATTGTTAGGATAAAGGATGAAGAACTTTTTAGGAGCTCTAAACATGATAAAAACATAAAAGCTCTAGAAAATGTCATATAAAACCAGCAGTAATAACAGGTGCATGGAACACACATTCACATGGCCTTTATCCCAAGACATGACGAACCACAGACTGCTCATCACATTGTGCTCAGAGCTGCCACCTCTGTTGTATCTGTGCATGTGTTAGGGGCCCGTATGGTGGCCACTACATCTCTGTTCTCGGGATACACCTGTAATGTACACTTTGCATCCCTCCAATGCCCACCAGTGTCCAGAACTGAACAGTCATTAGACTCACAAAGAAGGATGTGAAAGTTTTTGAAATATGTCCAACTATACAAAACTTACATAGAAAAGCAGTTAAAATATGGATTTAACATGCCGAATGCCAATCCTGACCCATAGTAAATGAATATAATCCAGGGCAATCATATTGCCTTTATTAGGGTGCTTCCAGGATGTATAAAGGTTAATAAACCAATGAGTGGGAATATATATAACTACAGAAGGTTGTTGGACCCCAGCCCCCACCATGCTTCCTGCTTTGTGAGTCAGTGTTTGCTCTTCTCATGCTGGGTGAGTTTGGTCAGTGCAGTTAGTCTGATGACCAGTGCACAAATCCAAGGTCATAGATAAAACATTAGCACACACATACTCTAGCTGGGAGATTTCCCAAATGAGCACATACCTGCAAAGTAACACATGAGTCATGAGGAGTATGCAAATACACATGTACACAATATTACCAGCAGTTCTGAAATCATTGTCTACCCAAACCCTCTACTGAAACGACTGTGACCTGAAACAATACACCGATATACATCTATGCTGCACACAAGACTGAAATCTCAGACAGACAACCTATCTGTGTACACACTACCCACATTGAATCACTTGTCACTAGTCTACCTTGCCATACTGTAAAACTTACAAGCACTAAGCTACGAGTGGTGGGTAAAACCATGGTGAATTGCAGGGGGGTAAAATGAATGTCAGTGTGTGCATGCAGGGAGAATACTTTATTGTTGCATGTTGCACACAGATACTGACCAGTGTTACTGTTACACTGTTATTAGACTTGTGCTGGAAACATCATCTCTGAACTCCAATACTAATTGCAACTAATGACATTTATTAGATTAGATTTCATCTATGTACAATTCATAGGAAACTGCAAAATGGACCAAGGAATAGTAAATATGTAATATTAAATAATTTCTGTTATGCATAAACTAGGTAAATCTTTGAGTATTTAGGCTGTACAGAGGTCATTGCGAGACATGTCTAGCATGCCCATACATTGCCCAGCATTCAAACATCATGGGTGGGCATAGAAATAAAGACCATTAATAACAACTTATATCCAGCAAATAATGTCAGGACATTGCACTCATATTGGCGGTATACTTACATTATACATACTTTAGTCCAAGACCTGTCTGTGCACCTGAATTTTAACTACAACACAAATTCTTCAGGCTCGATGTAATCTGAGGCCAACAACCTGTATGCAAATCCTGCAACATGTAATAACACTTCTACAATGTGCACATATCACACACTGCAAAAACAGGAGAGAGGGAGAGACACACATTGGATTGTATGCAGCAATAGGGATCATAATACATGCACATTGAATACTGTAGGAAGGTCTGGATAATAAGTATTATTTGGGCATTTAATGAAAAACACTATAATAGCAAAGGTGATCTAGCATGCTATTTTACCATTTTGGCATATGGATGATGCTAAGAGAAATGTATGGAAATGTAAGAGGGTATATTGAGGCTTTTCTCAGACCAGCACCTGACACATATAAAACAGATATACTCTGTCATCTTGTCAAGAAGAGAATTGGTTTGTAATTTAGTCATCATGTCAACTGTGTCATCACCTAAACCAAACTGTGTCATCTTTATACTCACAATTCATGTTATGAACGCCAGCACTTATTCCATCAATAGGCCTGCTCTTACATATTCTTACATTTTATCCACAAATATGACCATTATAAATACCCTGTTCCTATAGATGTATAAATATGCATATGACAAGGTCAATGTTCTGGGTAACAAACTATTTTGCAATATTCACCTAATGAAGCTGCACATACACATTACATAACACTACAGAGTTCTTGGCACTACTTCACTTTTATTGACAGACAGTCCCAATTAACAGTTTTACATTTTAATTTAACAGAATATTTATCCAATTCGCCATTATTAAAATAATGAAGGCTTTATAGACAAGTGTAGACATTAACAACTGCTGTGAATCATTTTGTTTACGTATATATTTGTATTTATTTCTTTTTTGTGTTTTTCGTCTTTTTATAATTAAAATTTTATTTATTTATTTTTAAAGTTGGGGGTTGTTTAATGTACATAGTCAACAATTTCATAGACTATGACTTGACAAAATCCACTGGGTGATGACACTTCACTTGTCCTAGTGGTGCACATCTAGATGTGGATACTGGGCTGGGCTGCCACTAGTAATGGTTATGTTCAGTGGCCATTTGCATTCAAAGCCCCCAGCAGTGCAATGCTTACACAGACAAGCAACAAGTAAAGATACTTACACCCAGACTTCAATGGATATAAAATACACACACACATAATATACATAAGTTGCCTGTAAAAATTGCATTTTTTGTCCCGATGCGGAGGCCGGATGTATAAATCACAGATTATAACTGCTGCCTCACAGTGAATTATTGTGGTTCAGTAGAATTCATGGAAAGCTTTAATTCCATCAAAAACCTGTGGTAAGACCTCAGACTTGCTGCGCATTGCTGCTTCCCAATTAACCTGATTCAGCAATTTTACATTTAATACAGAATGAAAGCCATCCAAAAGCCAGGAAATATCCACCAGAGGAGAATCAACGAAATATTCAGCCCAGAGAACGCGCTTCCTCTACGATTTCTCTCAGATGGAGAAGACCGTAATGCAGATATCCAGGATACACTGTAACAAAGGCGACGGGAATCTGAATCAGTTTACATTTATATCGTTTCTCCCATATTATGCAGATATGTGGGCAGCCAATAAATAACGCTGTCACATTTACACAACTGGTGACAAGAAAAAGGAACTCCAGTACTGTAAACTGATTTAGTTATACGCCGTTCACATTAACTCAAATTAACTGTCTTTTTGATTAAAAAGTTGGCTGCAGTGAAAAAGCCGGCTTCTAAACTCAGTGTGAATGCTCCATTTACTGGTGTTCAGAGCCAGCTTAAAAAAGGGGGTTTTGCCCTCTTATCTGGCTTTTTCAGTCAGTGTGAACACTACATAGCTGGCTTTCATCTCCCATTGTGTTTGTGCAGCGCTGATTGGCTCACACAGTCAGCTGTTTCCACACAACACTGCCTGTCTCTTCCTCCTCCCCTCATGTAAACAAACAATCGGCACATTTTCTGAGTAATTATGTGTACTGGTAGCAAAAAGCAGGGTTCAATGTGCACAGCGCAGACCCAGCTTTTTCTGCTGTCCTATTTTCAAAGTCCCTCCAATTTCCCAGCTCTACACCCTGGCTCTAAACCCAGCTTTTTCAAGGCTGGTAATGTGAACGTGGTATTAATGTTATAATATTATATACGCCATAGGAACATGCGTAAATACCCGATTCTAGACAACGTGTAACCCTCCTTACCTCAAAGATCTCTTCTATGTATAGAATTATTATTATAAGAGTTTCCTATCACAAATCACTAGTACGAATTACTGTGAGGAAGGGTCTAGAAGCGTTTCTGTGTCATGTAAGGACACAGCGATGACGGGAAGGCTTAATGTATTCTGAACAGCTTATAACGTCAACATACACAGTGATAAGAGCATAATTTGTACACAAATAATAATGAGCAAAAGGACAGGGGTCAGGCATTACATAAAGATTAACCAGCTGAATGTTATCCTCATTTCTAAATGAATTTTAAAGTCAGTCCCTCTCCCCCCCCCCCCCNTTCCCTTCAGCAAGGAGTCATGTATTCCCCATGGTTTTGGAGGGAAAAGTTAAGTCTTCTAAAAAGGTCCCTTCATCTTCACAAGAAGAAAAACTAAATCAAATAAAAAGAAAAACTAAAACAGACAGTGGACAGTGTACACATAGGGTCCAATACATGCCCAGGCCCTGGTAATTCCACTTACACCTCTCCGCCAGTATCTGTGCTGAGACAGGTATCTGCACATCATTAATCTACTGATGGGGTTAATAGGCTTTACCTGGGGCCCCAAACACAGTATTCTGATAATACAACACTACAGGATAGAGGAGAGAGGAAGCCTTATAAAGACTTATGCACAGCATCTAGCTGGGTTATCCATAGAAATAAAAGGTGTAGATGAGCACATATGCCAGGTAGGCAACCCCTTGGCTCTCCAGGTGTTGTCAAACTACAAGTCCCAGCATGCTTTGCCAGATATCCACTATGTCAATGCATGCTGGGACTTACTGTTTGAAAACACCTGGAGAGTCTCAGGTTGCCTACCCCTGGTATATCCTATGCATTCCTTTAACACATTTATAAAAGCCATTGATTATCATATATTTCCAGTCAACACGAGCTTGCCGGCAGTGCGCAGCTATAACATTGTTACACATAGGAAGGCATCAGGTATGTGCTGAATGATTGAACCCAGTAGCAAAGGAAGCGATTAGAGAAAAAAAAAAAAGAATGATACACTTCTGTCCTAAAGGAGCTGCTTATTATGCGTATATATGCAAGACTTCATTCACAGGACCTGTAATCTATGCTACCATCTTAATTAAAACGGAAGCTGCACCTATCTCACAAATACCATGAGTGCCTCTTACCTTCCCATACCTGCAAATCCAGAAAGGCCCTTCTACGCACAGGACCAGCACATAGTACACTGCGATATAGTTATTCCCCCCTAAAATAATCTCCTACAGCCAACTACTGCTGCTTAAGGTTTAAAGACTAAATAAACCTAGTTTGGCAGATGATTTTGGTGGTACACGAGCCAACTGGGGAGGGGTGTAGGGAGTAAGTGTTCTGCAGAAGAGCTGGACTCAATGGTCAGTGTGAAAAATAAACCTAAAACCAACGTCGTGATGGATGGACCAAGAATAAAGAGCCAAGAAAGGGAAGAACTGGTGACAGGACCATACACAGTAGAAGAAAGGAACTAAGGAGCGGATAATGAGAAAGAATGGCCATGTAGAGAGGTATTGGACCAGTTTCAGTAGTGTGTAACTGGAAGTCACCGCAGTAAAGTGATTGAGATGCCTGCCAATGAGTGTCATTACACGCTGCTTTTCACCAACTGCGATATGAATGGCAATAGTCATTACATAATGGCAGAAAGTGTGGACATGAACCATATCCACTTCAAGTGCTTTAGGGTAGTGATTCCATGAAGGCAAGTGTATGTTACAAGTCTTCAAAGCACAAGTCCTCAGGGGAGCATTATATAGGAAACTCTATAACCACCATCCTATGTAGTGTAAAAGGATGCAGAAAGCACTATGCTTAGTTAGCAGAAACCAGCAGAGCTTCCCATGCACTTGTTATCACATTACTGTGTTGTATATTAAATACCGTGTTTCCCCGATAATAAGACACTGTCTTATTTTTTTTTTCAGGACAAAAAAAACACCATAGGGCTTATTTTCGGGGTAGGGCTTATTTTATTGACCTGCTTTTAATCCAATCATGGTCCTCAAGTGCTGCTGACAATATGGCACCTCATTGTTCCCCCTGCTGACATTATGACACCTCATTGTGATTTAGATAGGGCTTAATTTCGGGGGAGGGCTTATTTTAGTCAGTTTAGTGTAAAATAGGATAGGGCTTATTATCAGGATAGGTCTTATTATAGGGGAAACACGGTAGTAACAGTCCACGTGTGAAGCTACAGCAGTATGTGGAATACACCAAAACCCATGTTATAGAATGGCAGGTATAGCTGCAATGTATGCCCCATGATAGACAATATGTATCAAAACCTAAACACTGCATAACAGATACTCAGGAAATGCTAAAGCTTCATTGAATGTCACAGTGCATGACTTCACAAAGGCTTCAGCCACCCCACCTCCCATTGTACCACAAGGAGTTAATAGAGTCCTGCTAGTAAATAGCTCGCTCCTACTCATTAGGATTACTGAGGAGAGGGAAGATACCAAACCGTCAACAAAAAAAGCTACCAGGGGGTGGCCGGGGTGTGTTTGAAGAATCCTATTATGGTACTTTTTTTTTTTATTTAAACCACATTTTATATTAGTAATTCAGGTTATAATAGAGATATGCATGACAGTATACAGGAAAGCAGGTGAACAGTTGGGACGTGTTGTACATTACAGAATATACAGTAACATTAGTTTGTGAAAACCCAGTATATTCTTGGGTCAATATATGGATATAATTAAGTGAATGACCGATCATGATGAAGAGTAATGTACACAAGGATGCTAACAGTAGTAGTGTAATCACATTGATGGCATGCTGCTTGACCCCATTTCAAATAATCTATTCTTCTTTAAATGGCTTAACTTATCCATTGCCAATAAGTGATGTGACATATTCCCAATGTAAAGAACACAGGCTAGTTACTTAGTTCAAAGCTTGGATAAAGTAGTAAATCCAGCGCTCCTGTAACACAGGACCACACATTCCACACAACGCATACTGCTGACTGAGCACTAATGCAGATTACTCACCTTCCCCAAAGAAACCAAAGGCTATTGTGTGTAACAAGGCACATCCAGTGGCACAGAAACCTGCATCTAAAAAGAAACCACAAGCAGAAACCTTGTGGGAACACAGTACACAATGTACACGTGTGTGTGTGTGTGTGTAATAAGTTTAAAACTCAACACCGCCTTCATGATGGGCCAGATACAGTTTTGTTGTTGCCATTTCAAACGTTACACATACATTATAACACATCCTTGGTCAGCAAAAAGTGCTCACACACAAAAGACAAGTGATGACAGAGAGCACTAAGCAAATAAACCAACCTGTTATGTCTTAACCAGAAAATGCAGCAACTATCCATTAATATTAATACAAAGAGCCCTGACACAAAGGTAAGGACATCAAGCCTAGGACCACGTACCAGCACAACCTCTCTGTAAACCCATTCAGTGACAGTATCAGGTCAACCCATGAAAATAGGATAATTGGCTGAATCCAAAGTTTGCAACACTGCACAGGCTGTACAGGCATACACCATCAGAATTCAGCTGGAATATTAATACACCGCTAAACAGTTCCCAGTTCCATAACCTACCTTAAGTTTAACCAAGCCAGTTTAAAAGCATGGCTTAGTGCATTAGCACACATACCATACATTGCAAGATAATGAACCTGAACCAGTACTATAAAACTTAAGAGCAAGTGGGCAAACACTGACATTCATTTTAGCTCCCCTGCAATTCAACATGGTTTTACCCGCTCCCTCGCAAGTTCAGTAGTGTAATTGTGTAATGTAGTGTAATTTGCTGAAAGTCTGCACAGAGAAAAATAGGCATAAAGGATGTGTGGGCAAGACACAAAAACATAGCATATACAGGGCATAACCTTAACATAACCCAAAGTATATACAAAACAATCAGTGATAATGTATCAATAAGATATATCAATGAAGTGTTACATAGCATAGACACCATCCATAATTATCCTTTATACATGCAGCGTATTACAGAAAACAGGAATCATTTTCAATAGTTCATGCCCTTTGAAGTTTATAGTCTATGGGGTATATTTACTAAGTGGTGAGATTGCAGTGAGATTGAAAAGTGGGGATGTTGCCCTTGGCAACCAATCAGATTCGAGTTCACATTGTCAAGTGTGTAAAATGAAACAGAGCTTTAATCTGATTGGTTGCTATGGGCAACATCCCCAATTTCCAATCTCACTGCAATCTCGCCGCTTAGTAAATATACCCCTGTGTCCTCTACCATCCACTAATGTGAAATTATTTACTTCTACTAACAGACTAGTATGTACCAGCCGTAACCTAATCCAAGGTCCTAGCAATATTATCCGCTCTACCTGGTTTGTGTTTCTACCTAAGTGTTCAGTGGAAAGGAAGGAAAATGCTGATCGGCTATGTAGAAGTATGCCCTTGACAACATAGCAGTCATAGTCTACATTCCCACACAGTATATGATATTTAACATTAAAAAATGAACCATTATTTCTTTTCTAGAGTCTACAGATAATACATGAGCACTGATAACGCAGCTTAAAGCCAGAACCTGAAACTAATCACAAATAAACATTAGATCTGAACAATAAATAGCTTGGTGTAAAGACATGAGAGGGGGAAAAAAGATTGAGAAGCGAGGATGTTGCCCATAGCAACCAATCAGATTTAAGCTCATTTTTCATACTAAAGAATGTGAGGATGTTGCCCATAGCAACCAATCTCCCTGCATAGTAAATTTAGGCCCTAATGTTTTATTAACAATTATATCACTATAATATACAACAAATTGTTGCCACTACTGTTACAGAACTGAAAATCACATTGAAAACTTTTTATTTTACAGGAACACTCCTATCTTTATAGGTTATGTCCAATGTCTCACAAAGCGCAGTAAGAGTTTACATTGCAGATCACATAGTATAGTATATAAAACATGGAAATTCAACAATTGGAAATTTCAAGCACATAAATGCTAAACAATGATATAACATGTAAAATATAACAGACAATACACTGAACATACAACACACACTGATGTACAATGCACAGTTACTGTCACCCCTGACTTGTCATTCATATGGTCTATAGAGGATGGGAAGTATGTATTGACCAGAGAAACCTCAGTTATAATGAAATGATTCACAGATATACAAGTCCAATAGCACTTACCCCACATTGAATAATATACCATTTGTTTTAGAGCAAAGTTATACATCATATTAGTGATATGATATATTTTCTTTGGACAATAATACAGATATATAACACTGACAAAGTAAGCAAAAGAATCTACACAAATGAACATAGTATAAGCATGTAACAAATAGAGAATGCAACAGGCTACAATCTGTCCTGATGCACAAAGACAGGCAATCTTATACAGGGGACACAGCACAGTCTTCTAATGAGATTCCATTTTAATTTGGGGACTGATCCACAGCTGCATCTACACCTGTTTAAGGTGCAAGGGTAGAGCTGGACAAAACCATGCTGCAATGTGAGGGGTGCAAATTAATTTTCATTAATATAGATCTCACAAACGACATAACTGTGATTAATCTGTAAATTAGACTTGTACTAGGAAACTTCACCTCTCAACTCTAATTCTGTTTTCACAGTTTAAATTTGCCTCCCCTGCAGATGAATGTTTGGTTTTGCCCAGGTCTACACTGGCACCTGTATTGCCCTTACTCCCAACCTCTGGACCAGCGTTTGATGTATAAATATGACTGTTGTAAGAAAAGGATAATATGTTTTTATCAATTGTAACAAGTTATTAAAACAATACTTTGTCCAAAGAAAACCTAACCTCAGTGCAGATGACAACAGTAACACAAACCACAGCCACATTCTTCTCTGTGGGCCAACAGATGTATTTCACAAAAAGAAACACTCAGTACAGTTTAATGAACCCATTAAAACAATAGTTATGGAAACATCTTATTCTAAAACTTTGGAGCTGATCCCGAGCTTGGGAGTAAGGGCAAAACAGGTGCAAGTGTAGAGCTGGACCAAACCAAACATTCAACTGCTGGGGAGGCAAGTATAAAACAGCGAAAACTTGAAATTAGAGTTGAAAGGTAGAAGTTTCCTACCTCAACTCTAATTCACCAATGAAACACAAAATGATGCTGTTTGTAAGTTCTATACGCAAAAGTGCAATAAACTTAAAATTCCTATGCACCCATCACATTGCAGAATGGATTTGCTCAGGTCTACACTTGCACCTAAACAAAAAGGTGCTAGTGCCACTCTGGATCAGCCCCTTGGTATAACTCTGATGGAGATCTTGTTGTTGTAATGGCACGGTCACACGCTCAGGGATTCCAACACTTCTGTGACTTATAAATAAAAGCCATCAGCCTACCAATCAGGAAACCTCTAACATTAACGTAAGACACATTCATTAGATCAGTCACAGTTACACCGTTATCATTACAGAACAATCACCCCATACCCAAGAAAGGGGTTTGACAACACCAGGAGAGACGCAGGTTGCCTATCCCCGCACTAGAGGATTGCTTTACCCCAATATACCACCCTCTCTGAGTAGAACTACAAGTCCCAGCATGCTTTCACTTCACAGACATAGTTGATACCTGGCAAAGCATGCTGGGACTTGTAGTTTGCCAACCCCTGGATAGCCGCATGTTGCCTACCCCTGCCCTAGATATAGCAAGGGACAACAGACTTGAAAGCCTATGACACTCAATTAGAGTACATCACCTAACAGTGTTCTTTGTGATACTTTGTAGCGCTCAGGCACAGGAGGGGTTAATGAAACTCCTGTAAACTTTTCCCAGCACTGGCTCCAGTATGTCAGTATGAGGAATAGAAGTGACTCCTGATAAATACTGACACCAGCAGCTCTGATGTGTATAATCAGGCTTCTTACAGCTACCAAACGCATGTAGAGCAGACACCTCCACAACAAGGGAGCTCCCAGGCATCATGCAACAGCTCTCCCCAAGGATCAAAGCAACAGCTCAGCCAGAGCCTCCTGCACAGGCAGATCCCCCTCTCAGGCACAGGGATCCCTATGGCTGCAGGGACCGGGATCCCTATGGCTGCTGCAGCTTTTATTGTTGCATTATGAGACTTGCACAGGTAGTCATTACAACAGTTCCCCCCCCCCCTACACCCCTATAAACGCAGGCAGTGGGGTGCCCCAGCTTAGAGGACACAGTCGATGGGAGCGACCACCCCTCTAATATAGGGGGGACCTGTGGCCTCACAGACATCCAGCTACACCGCCGATCTCCCCCCGGGATGACTCACCTTGGCGATGGCCTTCTTGTACCTGGTCACCGCTTGCTGTATGAGGCTTGAAACTTTCAAGTTACCGTCCCCGCAGGGAACCACTACCCGGGTCCTGCCGAAGCTCACCGTCACCTTCATAGTGCCGCCCGGGGAGCTCGCGGATCCCGCCCTGCACTCCCCGCGCTCCTGGGGTTGAGGGGTTAATCCAGGGTTCCGGTTTTCCCTCCGTATCCTCCGGTGTATGCGGGGCCTGCAGCAGCCTCCTCCTCCCTCTCCTTCTCCTCCTCTCCTGCATGTGAATACGCAGCTCCTCCCACCCTTTCCACCAGGATTGTGGGACCGCCATCGACGCGCCCAGCGGCAGCAAACACGGCGCGTCTTAGCCAATCGGCTCTTGTTATTTTGTGACTGACGTGCCTCTCGACGAAACAGGTTTTAGTATTGAAACTATTCCCGCCCTCCATATCGCATAGCTCGCTGTGATTGGTGGATAGCTGTCGTCTACTCTGAATCGGAGTTGCGCTACTTTTATTTTTCTTGGTATATTTAATCTCCTCATATCGCACTTTATAGAGTGTATGCAGACTACAATCTCCTCTGTCATATGCATCTGTTATCTGGAGTTCATGGGTTAATGATATGTGATACTGTACGTATTACTACGGATGACCTGAACAATACACTTATACAGCTGCTCTTATATGTAGGGTACAAGCAATAATTGTAGGCTTACACTCTATAGGATATTGGCGGTTTATACATAGGGTTAAGTGCTATTTATTATACAATGGACCAATCAGGTTGGATGGTAAAAGTGCTCTGTGCGCTGTATGATCCAGTGTAATACCTTATTCACACTGCCATGAAAAACCAGGGTATTTCAGGTTATACCCCGTTCACACAGACTACCCTGGTAAATCTGTTTTAAACGAGAATAGTTTTCAGCTGTGGATCTGAATTACCCTGGTAATTAACCCTGTTCACAGTGCTGAATTACCCTGGTAATTAACCCTGTTCACAGCGCTGAATTACCCTGGTAATTAACCCTGTTCACAGTGCTGAATTACCCTGGTAATTCACAAACTACCCAGGTAATTCACAAACTACCCTGGTAATTTACCGTTCACACAGAACCACGGTAGTTAGTAGTAATTTTAGCGCCGTTCACACTGAGCACACTA
>JABWIB010000228.1:118644-138156 GCA_016617825.1 Platyplectrum ornatum | reverse complement strand
GGGGGGTGGGTCATTTTCCTTTTGACTCTCATCGAGTTAATTTGGATGCAGTGGATATTTTTCAGTAATCATTTAAAGTGTTCTTTTGTTCCGTAAGTTGATAAGTTATGTACAGTTAACATATTCATTAAGATATTTTTTCATTTTTTTTCCTAATCTTCTTACTAATAGAGAATTTCTGCAGTTTTCTTATGTGTCATGTGCTATTTAAAACGTGTTAGTTCAAAAAGCTACCAAAACTGACTACCANTTGCTTCCTTTAAAGCAACTACAACAGAACTTTCTGTAAATGCAGGTTCAAGTTAATAAAGAGAAAAGAATCCTAAAACTGCAAATTAGACAGGTGTCAGGATTTAAGAAACCAAAAATAAATACACACAACATAAAAGACAAGAGTACTCATGGTATAAGTACCAGCCAGTTTCACAATGCCCCAGTACATATTGATCTCTAGTTTCTTGGGGATTGTTTACAAGCTGTTCCCAGAAACCTTTTCTGCAGTAATATGTTGCAGAACAGATATGTAGGACCAGCTTGCANATTTAGTGAGAGCACGGACAGGTTGGCACAACAGGAAGGCCAAAGGTGATTTACCCACCCACGTTCCCAGGACCTGAGAACATATGAAAATCCTGAGACCAGGGGCAGTTCCACCATACGTCAAAATAGGAGCCTCTATGGTCACAGAGGCGACAACATGTTTTTTGAGGTGTGGGNAAGGGGAAAGGTACCATTCGATATATACCTTTTTAGGCATTTATTCTAATGTCGTATTAATGGAGATTCTAGCTGTGGCAGTGATCGCGATAACGCATCTGTACGCATCTCTGACGGCTCCATAATTTGAAATACCCATTGAGATTAGTNCCATGCGTATTTTCACGCAGGGACAAATCGCGTTACAGAAAGCGGGGACAGCCATTTCCAGAGATACCTGAAGAGGGAACTCAGAGCTGCCGTCATTTTTAGATTTACTAATAAAATTTTAGTTTTTTTTGTGGATTTGGTAATTTGTCTAGCGTATGGCCAGCTACCGATTAAAGACTAGGATAAAATGTCTGTTCAACGCTCTGAATGATATAGTTGATCGATCACCTTGCTTTGCTTCCTCTCCGGCTGGAGGGAAAATCGCCCTGTTTGTTGGCACCGATATCCACTAGAATTCTATAGTTCTAGTGGATGCCCAGCTTATATGTAAGCTCACCAGAGAGAGATGATGAGCTGACTGTGTGGGAGAGAGCAGGGACACAGCAGTTAGATCATGGAGACAGCCAGGAGGAACAGGAGCTCAGTAACAAAGGTGTGGAGGGCAAAGCTGAAACCAGGCAGGACTGATCAGGTATTGACACACAAGCAACTGGGAAAGCATAGAGCGGGAGCAGATTTGGGAGTGGTGGAAAGAGAAAGCAGCATAATGAAGGGGTATCATCATATAAATGTCTGCATGGTACCTCTGTGTACATAATATATTACTATGTTAAAATACTATTGGCTTCAGTGCAGACATTTTTTTTTTTGTATGACACGGTAGTCAATTTCTGCTGNAAGAAGTCATCTTCTGATGCAGTAAACTAGGCTTTAGTTCATTTCAAGGATAAAAACACTAAGCCATCAATGGATATAGAATATGTCCCTAAGGGTGCAACACTTAATTCTTCCATTTGGAATGTTTCAGTCTGCTGCCTGGTTGAATATATTGTGCAGTCATGTCTGAGCAAACATACAAGGACAGTTGTTTCACTTCTGTTGGACTCAATTTCAGCCTGCTTGCAGGCTATCTGTTGTGATAATAGGAATTGGTTGCAAACCAGGCAGAATTAGTATTTTGGCATATAACAATTGCATTGTGTTCATTTTTATCCAATTACAGGCATTCTTTGTGTGTGTGCCCCAAGTCCTCTTAGATATCCTACAGGCTGACATATAGCTGGAGTATGAATATATGCTAACCATGTGGAAAACTGCTGCCTAAATCATCTTTCAACTGCAATTATTTTTTTATTTAGTATTTTAATTCCTTGTGAAGACTTAAATAATTTCACTGAAGAAATGTGAGACATATATGAAGCCATGTTTTGTATTTACAACGTGTATGTACAACTGAATGCTTACATTTGTACCTTTTCTTCTTTAGTCAAAGAGCTGAACATGGTTCACTATCAAATTATATGTGGATGCAATTAGAACATGAATATATAGGAATATCTCTCTTTAAGTTGCTTATTTCATATATTCAACACATTTAATTTAGCCATAAAGCCATTTCAGAATTGGGGATTTATGCGTGTAAATCCACTCAGTAAATTGACTGTAGTGAACGGTGGGGATTTCAAGCTCTATTGGTGCAAGGGATGGAAAAGTCTGTGTATACACTATAATATAACTGAAAACAGGCGTCAGACAATTACTGTCACTTTGCTAGAGCCAGCATAAAATTATTTCACCCTCACCCTGTTTAAGGATGTGCAAGAGGTCAATAGAGAGAACTATTCATTTCCTGAAGCATCCTTACAACTGGCATTCATGCATACATGTCTTNTAGAATCCTTCAACTACCAGAAATGAAAACAGAAACATAATATAATTAATAAAAGAATGATATTTAAAGATGAATTAGTAAATAGTAGAGATAATAAAGGATGTTAATGTAAATCTTTTTTTGCATACTTTTTATACCAATTAAAGTATATGTAAATTTAAAATACTGTGCACTATTTCTAAATAGAAAGATATTTTATTTGCATTGATGTAACTGTATAATTGTCATGAGCAACTTATTCTGCAGTCTTTTTGTTTTTGAATACTTTTTTATTATTATTATTATTTAAATTACACTTTATTTAACTTATAGCTTAATATGTTTAGGTAAAATTTCTGCTTAATTGTGTTTACATTTGTAAGCTTTATGTAGACAGTTAAAAGCATACAAACATAAAAATATAGAAACTGAATGCAATTCTATTTTCCTAATTACTTTTAAAAACTATACTGATCCTATTCCCTTTTGAACCTCAAATTATTTTAAGAGTTGGGATAGATATCTTTATATTTATGCAAAGTAATTTCAAACTGTTCTGCTACTGTTAACAGTTAAAGAATAGATGAGCTGTACCCGGGCGCTTCACTACCTTTTGGGATATGTTTGTTGTAATTTTGTATGTGTAACAGTATTGTTGAAGGTTTCAGTAAATAATTATGTGGAAAAAAATATATACNTTTATTTTCTAAAACTCACAATAAACATTTGTACATTTGTATCGATATATTTAAAACAAACAGTCACAAATAATCCGGCCGGAATGTTATCAGATATGTCACAATATATACATTAACGTATTTCTGTACAGTTAGTGCAATGTTCATATGGCACAGGGTTTAATGGAGTGGATACACCTTTACAGTTCGGCTGGGGTATTGACGGAAGGATCGTGACGAATACCCTAATACGTGCTTAGGTGGCTACAGCAAATATTTCTATAGTATCCACTTTTGTAACCCAAAAACAGTTCTTTGTTTGGTAATAGTCTGTAATAGAGATTTTTACCTTCTTTGATTTTGCAGCNGGAAACAGAGTTTGGTCTGGTCCTCTTTGAGGTGGAAGCGTCTCACATTTTCCGTTTTGTGGTGGGATGCCTCTCTTCTCCCCTGCTGTGTGCACTACAGGAGGGGTTTAATCAGAGGTGTGTTTAGCCCTGTTCCTGGTGTTTAGGTCCAAAAAGAGATCTCTTATGTTGCCGACGCGTTTCACCCGGTGCGGGCTTCTTAAGAGTTCGAATGNATTGGTCCAGGTGCATATAGCTTTTTCTGGGCTGTGGTAAACCCACCAGATGTATGCGGTTCTTCAAAAGTGAATGTCCACAGCAGATGGCACAGGGTCTGTTAGTTCGGCAAGTTTTGGCCCATTAGATAGATAGCGCCACTTCCAGCTGCCGGGTCTCGCTAGCACAGGAGACCCCGAAGCAGCCTGCAGACCCCCTGAACGACCAATGAATGGGCAGCTATTTTTGATTTATGAAGGCCGCACATGCCGATCAATGTATTTGTTGTGAAATTGCAGGTAATTTTATTTTTTGATTTGGTTTGGTCATATTATTTGTAACCATTCTTTTTATGTTAAATCTAGGTCCGCGTTGGAGAAGTTGGAGGCAATACGTTGGGTTTCTATGGCTGTCAGTTTAGCCCTGATAAGTCAATGATCCTTGCTCATGCATTTCATGGAGCCCTACATATGTGGAGTCGGAATCCAGACAGACATGTAAGACATTTAAAGGCATTTAGTATATACATGTTGTTGGTTATTTATTTTTTTGCAAATACACAAAAATATTTTTTTTTCTTTTTTGCAAATGAGGTAGATTGCAGAGTGAGAAATGAAATGAAATAATAAAACGTATACCATTATATTATATTATTTTTATGTTTATAGACCTATAAACCAATACATATTTTTAAAACCTAAAAATAAACTATACCAGAATTTTTATTTTGAGTCTGTTTTTGTTTAATATAATGGNTTTCTATTCTGACCTTTACAGTATTGTTATATAGTTTATCCCTATTATTTTAGTATTTGTAAGCATTTTTTCTGATCTCTATAATCTATAAAAATGTACTTTCTAATGTTGTGAAATAATTTATTTACTAGTTTTTATTTATGCTGTAATAAATAAGTTTTAGATTTTATGCCACTGAGGGATACATTCCATCATATGCCTTTAAATGTTAAAGGCCTAAAAGTCCAGGTCACTCTACATGATGTAAATGACACTCATTTGCGTCTTGATGGGCTGTATGTATTCTATTTAATATGTGTAAGTATGAGTCATGAAATTAGAAGCATGGCAGAATCACTGCCAAAGAGCTTCTAATTAGTCATTAAAACTGTAAGACAAAGGGACATTTCAGCCTTCCCTCTCCACTAGAGATTTATTCTATGCTATGATGATCTTCCTTTTGTGGGGATGCTATGCTAATCAGTGCAGGGCAGATGGCAATCAGAATTGTAGCACATTAGAGCTGATTGTAACAGAAGTCCAACTGGCACTTCTCTATTTTATTTATAAAACTTATGAGCCGCCTGCTGTTGAGGCGACATGGTGCTGCTATACAGCACAGTTTCAGTTTATTTCATTATGTATGCCCTACACCTTTCAGCATGTTGTTTGCCTATGATAAAGTAATAGGCTACAAATTGCACTCATGAAGGGCACCATTTTGCTCTTTTAAATTGCTATCACTTTAAGCTGATGCACAAGAGAAAATGCTGCATACCACCTATAAAAAGGTAGATAAAGTATAGTCTAAGAAATCTCCTACCCGCACATGAAATGACATACAGTAATCGTGGGGGAACACAGCCTGAAAATGATAAGCTAGAACTAGACACAGAACCAAGCCGTATATTAACTGACTATATGAGATACTGTGGTGCAAAGTGTATAAAGTCAAAAGAAAAAATAAGTTTTGCATTAAAAGTAGCTTTGTTGAGACAAACCCTTATTCCTTACTGGCACAGCTGACTGTAGGNGCTGGAGGAGCTTGTTTGTACTATTTAAATGATTTGTATTTACTACTATTGCTTGCATCCTCTGCAGTTCCTTAATTACATAATTGTCTGACATAGCTGATAGTAAGGGCCGGAGAGGTTGTATTTTATTATTCTATTGATCGATTTGTATCTGCTACCATTCTTATTAATATTATTACAAATTCAGATTACATTTACATATACTGTCATACTGCATTACCTTCTGTTAGCTTAGGTTTTCCTTACGTGAAACAAATGATGGTTCATCTTTCCTGAACCCCACTGGACATTGCAAGCCTTACTTGACACTTCCATAGACCTCTATTGAGCTATGGGCTATCTGTGTGAATATTGAAGTATCCGTCAAGACTACACCTATTTAATTGTGATAAAACCAAGAAAGTGAATACCCAGCACAAGACTCAGAAGATCTTTTCCAAAAGACAACAAGATATTTAGGACATCATTTCTATATATAGTACCGGTTCTGGACAGTTTTCAGTGTTATTGGTTCAACTGTATTGTATATAACCTGTTGTATATGATGTTGTGAAGTTGCCTAATCTCCAGTGTATGTGACAATTGTACATATTTCTTTTTTTTATTAGGATGAGTGGATTCCCATGGTTGTAATCTCTGGGCATTTCAACAGTGTGCAGGGTCTGCAGTGGGATCCTGATGGGGAATTTATAATAACCGTTGGCACAGACCAAAGTACCAGGCTTTTTGCACCTTGGAAGACAAATAATCAAGCGCAGGTATTGTGTGCAGTAAAATGCCAAAGGAGTGTTTTTTTGTTGTCCAAATACATTTTTTTTAATTCTCCGAATTTTACAGATGTAAAATGACGGGAAACAAAAAATAGATAAATCTCAAAATCACACCTGTCAGTGACTTGTGTGTATATGTGTATTAGCTGTTTCGCATGCTCATCGGCACTTTCAGATGTTTAGAATATACCGTATATACTCGAGTATAAGCCGACCTGAATATAAGCCGAGCCCCTTAATTTCACCTAATTTTAAACTGGGATAACTCATTGACATCATACAGGACAATGACTCGAGTATAAGCCGAGGGGTGCACTTTCAGAACNAAAAAATGTGCTGAAAAACTAGGCTTATACTCGAGTATATACAGTAGTTTCATTCTGTAAAATTTATGTAATAGAGGTTGTATATGATTTACAGTTCTATTGTTACTTTTATATCTTTATTTTGGGGGAGGGGGTGTATACACATTAGGAAAACTTATTTTTAGATGAAACGTTCTTTAAATTATCTTTCCCCATTATATTTTTGAAAGGTAGTATTACAATCCGACCTGTTTTCTATATTTTTTTCTTTGTTTTGCGATAATTTGTTTTATGCCTGAAAAATCTATTCAGTTGGTGTAAGAAAGACCTCGGTTTGTTGCTAGGCAACAAGCTAACACGAGAGAAATGTAGTGACGCGATTCTTTTTCCAAGGGGCATCTCAGTAGGTCTGCAGATTGAGGTGGATTGTTATTGTTTTGCTACNTTAGCAGGAACCTGCTTGTTGCCTTCCATGACACATAGTTAAAAAGCTGTCCACAGGTCATTCTAGGCAGCTGGTAGATGTGCAATTTCCCATTCTATCCCCTATTGTTCCATCTAAAATAATGTAGTGAAAGATTTAAAAGACCTGTGTGATGGGGAAAGGCTGCATGCCTCGAATACTGCTTTCTGAACAAAACACAATGTACAGTGCATAGTCGTAGCAGAGCATTGCAGTAAACACTCGCTATGTATGCTATGATACATTAAGTGTCTGCTGAAATGTCACACTCTTACTACTGTACAGAGACACTGCTGTGCATAGGCACATTAAGGAAAATGTGCTTATTACGTTTGGGTTCACATTCTCCAGTGTGTAAAATGCTAGGGGCAACATCACCACTTTCCAATCTCACTGCAATCTCGCCGCTTAGTAAATATACCCCCTGGTGTCTCTAATCTAAGCTGCCAGAAGATCACCCTTTGTGTCCTTTCTGCGAGTGTGGATAAATGGGGTTGGTGCGTCCTGCAGTAGATAAACAGTGTAGTTTAATGCACCATGAGATTTTATATGAACCATGATCCTTTTCTGTTTGAGCCAGCGACCTGTTACTGTCCCTGCTTTTGCAAGGCAGCTATGATCCCTTTTAAAGGGTGCAAATATCACTGTTTTGTCATAACTCTTCCTGTTAAGGCTTCCATCCATAGGATGGTGCTTTAATACAGCTGTATACAGTGGCTGGGAATTAAAAATAAATTCCTTGACTTANCTTCTATATTTCTGCCAGTTCCTATCAGTTCAGGTCCCTCTGGCAAAGATAGTTTCCTTCAAAGCACCATGATGACATATATAAGGATTAATCAACCTTCCAGTATATGTTTCTTCTTAAAAAGCACGAGAGGAAAAAAGAGCTTTCTGGAACTTCAGCTCTGTTGTCTTTGACGTATTGTTGTGTCCTTTTCTTTCACTTACTACCTCTCCTTGGCAGACCTACAATTACCATTACCTTCTGCATGTTTGGTCTATGCCTACAGCATTGCTCGGACACATGGCGACAACTATATTTTTCCTTGCCCTCCTAGAAGATATAAGTAAATTACATCTGGGAATATCTACTGCTAACTCCATTTTCAGATGACCTTTCCTGTGGTACTTTCAGAAATGAATTTTCCATGGTACCTGTTTTGCAGAGTAGTTGAACATTCTCAATTTGTTAGTTTCATATCCTCTTAATTCTAGTTTAGCATTTTTTTTTATCCCTTGCATCAGCAGGCTGCTACAAGTAAACCTGTCATAATTTAAATCCCTATGTTTAGCATTTTATGAGGGTAGTATCTCCTTCCAACACACACAGCCGTGAGTAGGACTATAGGGAAACAATTAGAGTGGCATTAGCCTCTTGTTCCATATCCACTGCCATCAAATGAAACACTTTTAATTTTATCTTGCTCATTATTTAACCAAAATATACCTTGCCGCTACTCTTGCTGTTTTTCAGCACGCATCTGGCATATATTGTGGAATTCTCCAGTATTTCTGTATGGAAATACTCCTGGGTGGTGTTGATTTTGTTTTCTACTAGGTGCCTTATGTTTAAACTATTGAGGCAGCCTAAGCCCCAGCTCCCCCCCCCCCCCCAGAACAGATATCAGTTTTTTTTTCCTGCATGCAAAAATATTACACCTATATGGTATGGAGGATTGCTTTCTTTTTATAATCTGCACACTAACTTCCCAACAGTGAGGATCCCATTCTATCCTGCTCCTATACAAGCCCAGCAGATGAAAATCCCAGGGTTGGTGCTACCAGTGATTGGTCCCAACAGGCATAGCACAGCACAGATGACAATAGAAAACATGACCGTTGCAGCAGTGTTCTCCCCAGAGGCTTTTAGCCCAGCATTCCACCCGGCTAAAAGGAGGTTATATAATAGGATAGATAGAGGTGAATAAAAAACTGGTATGCAGGGAAAAGAAAGGAGGACTGAGGGCATACAATGAAAAATAAGGGGACTTAATGGGAATATATACAATAAGCTGATATTGAGTTCATAAACACCACCCAGGTACTTTTTCATGCCACCTACCTGGCAAAAAAATTTCCGGGAAGAACATTGAGCAGGGATGGCAACTCTACAGCCTGATGCACCTCAGTATGATTTTTTCAAACTAAATTAGTCATATCTTTTAAACTTTACTAACCAATGTGATTATGAAAGGGTTAACAGGTTTTAAAAGATTTATTCAATTTGCAAACGATTGTTTTAGGTTTAAATAAAATATATGCATATACTTCATAAGTAATTGAGTCAGGATGGATAAGTAAAGAATTCATGTATTAAGACATCTTATAATTGTATGAAACGGATTCAGTATTATGTTATTGTTATATTTAGTATGTTATAATGTATTTCAGCTATATCTTTAGATATGTGTCTACATAGCAGTAAATTAGATGAATTGCTAAAAAACACCTTATGTGGCCATGAACAGGAGGCATACAAAACACCTGAGCTGTCCATTATCTTTACGACTTTATTAGCCAAATAGTGTCTTTGAATCCAAAGGTCAGGCCCAAGACACAGTTACATTGACTAGTGAGGTGGTCTTACGCTCTCTGTGAACAAAGATTATCTCAAATGATAAGGTTTAAGCTGGCCACACACTATAAGATAAATTGTTGCAATCGAAAGGATTTTTCAAGAGTGGGTAAAACCATGTTGAATTGCAGGGGAGGTAAATTGAATTAGTTGCAATCAGTATTACAGGTGAGAGATGAAGTTTCCAGCCCAAGTCTAATAACAGTGTAACAGTAACACTGGTCAGTATCTGTGTGCAAAATGCAACAATAAAGTATTCTCCCTGCATGCAAACACTGACGTTCATTTTACCTCCCCTGCAATTCAACGTGGTTTTTCCCATTCTTGAAAAAAATCGTTTGATTGGAACAATTTATCTTATAGTGTGTGGCCAGCTTAAGAAATCGTTATAGTATACAAATTCTCTGTAAGCTGACTAATCTGTTTTTTGCTGACCAATCATACTTGTTTCATATGTAACACCTTGTTAAAGGATAATGAGCCAATCAGAGTTCTTATTGTATGCTTCCTATGTGTTTGGGATTGTAATAAAAGTTACGCTGCTTCCTCATGCAGGGGGGGGGGTCAGTACTGCGTAAGAAACTGTCTTTCTCAGTGTCTGGTGCAGGCATGCTTACAGCTAGCTGTTGATTGAGGCCTACGCACATGAAGGGACCATGGTACAGGTGATCCTGTACCCCGACAGTCATGACCTTTATAAATTTGTGCTAGATTTTTTTTTTGATTGCACAAATGATTGCCGTAGTGCGTGTGTGTGTGTGTGCGTGCGTATCATTTTATTGTAGGTTGAAGTTATGTGCAAATATGAGGATTTACCGTAATGTATTAATACCAGTTCTGATATATACTTGCAATCCTCAATCTGTCAATAAATACTGACAGGGTTAACTGAGCACTCGGCATGTTGGACATAAATTGGACATAACTATTGTAAATGCAAAATCTTGTAGCTACCAAATATGCTTGAGAAAGTCTCAGAGAGACGCTCTTTAAAGATTTTATACACACAAATTCTTTCTTGCTGGACTTTCATACGGAAACTATATGATAGCCATCAGCAGCAGTGTGAGAGCGCAGGTATTCCGGTAATTTTACCCTCTAAAACATGCTTGCTTGCTCCATATTCAGATAAGCTCTAAGAAATGAGCTTTATCTCTAGCGCCACCTATCTGAGTTATTGTTCCTCTAGTCCAGGGGTAGGAAACCTGCGACTCTCCAGGTGTTATCAATCTACAAGTCCCAGCATGCTTTGCCAGGTATGAACTATGTCTGTGCAGTTAAAGCATGCTGGGACTTGTAGATTGACAACACCTGGAGAGTCGCAGGTTTCCTTCCCCTGCTCTAGTCACATTCACCCCATTAAGCAGCCATGACTGGGTATGAGAGCCAAGCCAGAAACCAATTACTTCCTTAAGGAACAGGTACCCAGCTGCAGACTGTTTCAGGGTGCTTGTCCCTCATCTGTAGAGCTTATTTGAATACATAAACTTTGAATGGAGCAAGCATGGCCTATAAGACCCCATAAACCGCAATGATGCTCTCCTTATGGAGAATGTCTGTCCCCCTAAAGCATGAGTTGACTGTTAAAGCATGCTGGTATTTGTGTTGCCTACCCCAGCCCTAGAGCTATATTAACGTCCAGTCCCTGCACTCCACCCTTTATAGTATTAAACATTTTTTGTGATGTTATTTCATGGGTCTAAATTTACTAAACTGTGGAATTCGAAAAGTGGGGATGTTGCCCATGGCAACCAATCAGATTTGCACTCACATTCTTCAGTATGTAAAATAAATATCCCTACTTTTCCAATCATGCAGTTTATTACATTTAGATCATGGTCTCATTTTTATGTTTGACAGTTTTGTTATTTTGTCCTGATGTAATTATTATAGCTCTTTCATATTTTTTTCTTTTCTTTGTACATAGGTAACATGGCATGAAATTGCAAGGCCTCAGATTCATGGGTATGATATGCAGTGTATTGCCATGATTGGTAGATTCCAGTTCGTGTCTGGAGCGGATGAAAAGGTTCTCAGAGTATTCTCTGCTCCTAAGAACTTCATTGAAAACTTCAGTCAAATCTCAAAAATTCCTTTGGACAAACTCCTTGTAAATGTATGTACACAAACATAAAAGACTTAATTGTCAGCAAGGTTTTTAAATTTTATCTCGTGTTGTTTACCTGCGTTTCATATTTTAGTGGTAAGCCAATCTGAGTTTCTGATTTGTATGTATATATAGATCCTTACCTTGTTACCATTGTTACCATTACTGAAACTATATATCAATAATTTGTAGAGGTTAATAAGAATGACAAAAAGTAATTGCAAATTGGTCAAATTTTGAATTGAACAGCTTTAATTTTAATTTATAATCAAGTTCAGCTACACACACACTTTTCACCTGTTGCAGTTTTTACATTGGTTTGCAAGTTACACATTGGCTGTTTTTATTACTGTTGCATTTACTGTTGATTTGATTAATTCACAGTTGTGCAAACCAGATTAATGGCCAATTGGGTTCTTTGTTTTATGTTCTCATGTAACATTTATTGTTTAGAATTAGAAGGTTTTTAAGTGGCAGATGACCTTACATATATTGTATATATAACTTAAATTTCTGGATGGTCAAAAAAGAAATCATCATTGTGGGTGTTGTTTTGGGTGAGGGGAGCTGGGCTTGTGGCATTTCCATGTAATAATGTCATAGCCATAAAGGGAAGAACAGCCTTTAAAATTATTGTTAAATTGCTTTTAGGATGTGAAGTCTCTCTTGTTTGTTTTTGCAACTGAGATTCCTCAGTCCCCTCTTCTCTGGCCCATGTGGTACAACACCACTTTACAGAGGTATTTCCTTAGAATCTAGACTAGACATGCATCGAGTTTGTTGTAAACTGGTAGGAAGGAGGGACATCGGGACAGTTGTGGAGTGTGCTTTATTACCTCAATAGGATCCTTCAGCACAGAATGTATAGAGAATATTTTCTCATTCAAATTGGTCCTTATCTGATCCTGGGTAACAATTCACACACTTTGTAAGAGCTGCCTGGTGTAAGAGCTCTGTCTTCGGAGCACGCTAGTTAACATGATGCCTAGATTTGTTTAGTTTAGTTATCAAAATATCTAATACTCCCCTTCGTAACATGCCATAGAAGTCACCCTGCATTGATATGATCTCTATTGTTCCCCTAAGTAATGTTCTGTTGTGCTGTCAGAAGACTTCATTACATTCAAAAATCACTGTTGACAGCTTGTTTTCATTCATATGATAACCATAAGGGAACAGATCTCAATCTCAGTCTTGCTGAAGGGGCCACAGCATAATGATCTTCAGTGGTATGAACCTATGAACTGCCTTTAAAGAAACACAATACATTATATTTTATGAAATCTCATTAAATAAAAAAGAACTGTTACCTTTAATATCCACTTTGATTATACAATGTTAAGCTACTTTAGGTTTTCACATGTGACTTCCCTTTGACCTCCGAGTCTCATCTGCTTCATTTACTTAGCTAAATTGTTTCCATTTATTTAGATTAAATTAATTGGAAATTGAATATAGAGTTCAGGAGGTAAACATTAAAGTATTCATGTCCTAAAACCATATGATACCTTAACATAATTTCATGAGCTTGAGTCAATTAACGTGCTTTATAAATAATGTGATATAATTTACTGTAAAGTGACAATATTGTCTTTTTCTTAGAACAAAACAAGCTGTGGCCACAAAATGCAGATAACAGTAAATTACTTCCTCATTACTAAAGGGAAAAGAGATGGAAATAGCTTAGACATGTATGGTTCCCTTTGTGCACACTGTTTAGGGTTTCTTTAATTTCCTCCCACCTGGGAGAAACCAAAAGCCTACTGCATGGGGTGGGATGTACATTTACTATAGATGAATGGGGATTGACATCAGAGTCCCACCCTTTCGTTGTAATGATCCAGGCTGGAGGCAGTGATTTATGTATGGTTTGTCTCTCCCGCCTATGCAGCTCTTCAACTAATATGTGCCGTAAAACAAATGGCTGAGTGATTTGACAAATGTAGACTGTGAAACTGATTGTACATATACCATGTATTTTTTCAGGTTATTATGAAATGTAATGCGAGACCCAGCTATTGTTTAGAGAAAGCCATCAAAGCATTATAAGGTTCTGCTGTCTTATAAGGCTTCTATGAGCAGTATCAGGTTTGCCAACTGTCCTGGAATTCGGGCACTTCTCCTGGTTTCCCGGGAGAGTCGGCAAACTTCCTGGGACTTATGCTGGGTACACATCAGAAAGATCATCTTTCCAATCAACAGATAAATGACCCTCACAGCAGAAATCTGTTACATGTGAAATGCATGTTCTGTGAGTACACACTGAACTCATTTCTGCTGTGAGGGTCTTTTATCTGTTGATTGGAAAGTTGATCTTTCTGATGTGTACCCAGCATTAGGCTGAGGCAGTGATTTATGTCGAAAGTGAAATGCATAGGTATAACAAGCACTAGGTAATATTGGTACAACTCACAGGTATTGGGCATTTCTTATTTACAATAGGTCTAGTAAATGAAACCCTCTGTAGTATATTATGTACTGGCGAGTTAATAGATAATAGAATATTTTGCAACAAAGTTCCATTTGTTTTGTTTAGTCATTCTTTTCAGTCAAAGTTTTCCTTCCTTGTGTAGACAGGTTGCTTGTGTGTACCATTCGCTGGAAAGAGATAAAGACAATACTCACTAGTATAGACTTGTCTTTTAGCATGTCATGTTGGGGGTTTCCCTGCTGCACGTCTCTTGGTTCTTTCTCCACTCTAGCTGCCGCCTCCCGCTGGCTCCTTCTGCCGTTGTAGTGGATGTTACTCCAGTGCCTCTCTTTCTCTCTCCATCCCAGAGCATTTCTGGTGTAGATCTTGCAGGTGGATAGACAGAAAATCCAGACACCGCCATGTAATAGTCAAAGCACAAGATGTGACTATTGTTATACTGTAGCCGCATCTTGTGCATCAGCACAGTAAAATCAAATGTTTTGCGAGTCTTTGTTGAATTCGACTCTATAACAACCAGTATCGTCTAATTCACCAAGGACTAGCAATACTTTTGATTGTAACAGTACTTTGCATTAGATGCCTGGGAACTGTCTTTTTGGGGTATATTTACTATCGGAAGGCCCTTAATGATACATAAGGTGCAAAGGTATTATTGTATTACAATTCCAATATGGAGCTGGTTACTGGTTGACCCCCCCCCAACCTCCTGTAACAGTTGTTTATAGATCCCATTCCACATGTCATCAGTTCGGGGAGAAACTTTGGATGGCAGTGGTCCACCTAGATGGTATGTGTCGTTTCCGAATTATCCTCCTTACGTACTTGTAGACACGGTACCTCGTACTCCTGCGGGCACTGGATGGTATCCTTGTGTAGCGAGCTCGCTAAATAGATTTAATTTCCACTTGTAATAAGGAGTCTTTTTACCCTCAAAAATAGTAAGAGCTCCAGTCCTCACAATAAAACAGTTAAAACCGACCAATATACTCCTCATGCAGCACGGGAAACACTTTTTCATTATTAGTTTTCTTTTTGAGTGGACGTGTAGCGCTGAATCTAAATACATATACATATACATATACATATATATATATATATATATATATATATATATATACATATATATATATATAATATATAAAAATATACATACATATAATTTTTTTTTTTTTTTTTAGTTATACTCACCTTACCTAGCACTTGTTATACCTATATATTTCAATTTCTACATAAATCACTGCCTCGGCCCCATTAGGTTACTGACTCTCCCGGGAAAGTGCCCAAAATTCCAAGATAGTTGGCAACCCTGATGCTGCTCATAGAAGCTTTATAAGAAGAAGACAGCAGAACCTTATAATGGTTTGATGGCTTATCTAAACATAAGCTGGATCTCGCATTACATTCCATAATAACCTGAAATATAGACACTGCTATATGTACAATGAAGTCAGCAGCCATTTTATATAGTACAAATAAATGTGACATAGATAGCACAAGCACTTTTAGTGGTCTATGCTGACACTGTTCTGCAACGGGACCGCTAATGCATAAAAGACTTATTGAGAAACAAAGGTATATAAAATCTGCTGTAATCTTGTTTGTATTATTCTTAGAATTCTTTTTATAAAAAGAAAAATCTGACACATTTCATACTAAGCTGGCATTTTAGTTTGGTTTTTGTTAAGTAAAGAAACATAAGTGAATTTAAAAACACATATTGTTGAGGACTAACTAATCAGGTAACTTGAAAGTGGCATGTGCTTTATCACATCATTGCATAGTTCAGCATTTTACTGGAGCTGCTAGAAATCCCTAAAACATTTAATTGCCATTTTATCTGAATTGTCTATTTGTGCAACTGAAGTTTTTTTTTGTTTTTGTTCACTATTGATTTTACACTTATTTGTTATTGTAGAGAGAAACCAATCTTCCTGAAGGTGCTACGGTGCCTGCCTTGGGACTGTCGAATAAAGCAGTGTTTCACGGTAGGATAGATGTTTTTATACTGAGGAGAAAGTGTATATGTTAGGTTAGAAGTCATTTTCTTCATAACAAGAAGTTTATATTCTAGATTGTGATTTCTCATCAGTTTGAGCAAATATACAGGGCTGGGAACGAGGGGTTTTGTTCTCTTGTTCATTACGGCTGCTGTTTCTCACATTAGTATTACCAGTATTGCCTGTGGATAACCGTTTTAAACTCTGAATAATATTAGTGGAACTGTATAGATCAATTAAAAAGAAGAAAACTGACACATTCCTCACCAGCTGGCATTATTTATATCATTACATTCATTTTATTAAACCAAAGACAGTAGATAAGCAATACCCAGTACCTGGATTATTACTATTTATTTTTGTTCTTTTATTGTATTTTAACATGAAAATGAGAAATGTTTAATTCTTGTTTAAAAGGGTTTTTTTTTCTTCTGATCCATTTAGTTCCTGTATAATTATTAATAAACAATAAAACAAGATTAACTAAAACAAGGAAAGAGTTGTTCACAAATCACTGGAAGGACAAATAGTACTCACTAATGGACAAGGGGTGCAAGCAGTGGTAATAAATCATTAGAACAGAAAAGTGGAGACTGCAAAGCAAAGAGGTGCCCCAGTTCCACTATATAAGACCATTGTTATCTGCACATCCTATAAAAAATAATAAAATGTAACTTTTAATAAATATATAAGCAAGAGCAAATAATTATTCTAAAATCCAATATGATCATCAAGAAAGTGTTTCTTCTATGTGGACCCAGTATACCAATTGCTTAGCATATACCAATATGGATTATTAATCTATATTCTAGCACATCAATTTCCCATGCACTTAGTAACACCCATTGGCATATTGTATGTCTCCCTCTACTACAAAACAAAAAATAATAACACGATATGCTTCACTGGCCGAATGGAGCCCTCACTATCCCTTATTTATGTCGCCAGTGAGGGACACGGGAGAGGTGCACCATATGGAGTATGGATCTGACTTCAAAATACAAAGCAGTATGCTGCTTCAGCGCGGTAACAAGCGGATACCAGTGAAAAAACACTGTTGTATGTTTGTATGTATGTATGTGTGTGTATATGTATATATATATATAGATATATAGATATATATATAGATATATATAGATATATAGATATAGATATAGTCAATCACAATCCACAAAGGTATATATCGGAAAAAGTAAAAATATTATTGTCAGTAACGGTCCGGGTCCACTATAGTTATAATAAGCCAACCGATGCACATTTCGTAGTAGTAGTACACTTTTTCAAGGCTCATTCTCTACTATTACCAAAACCACCCAAATCTGTTACTGTGAAGTTTTTTTTCATAAAGTTTCTTTGTTACTCTTCCTAGAAAATGTGAATACACCTATAGTTGAAGAACAACAAACCTTCAACAGTGTCTCTGATCAGTATTCTCAGCCATATTTTCAGCCCCTCAGCCTTACAGGTTTGTATGCAAATACTTGCATTAGTCTTGTACACAAAAACATTCGTTTTACCTTTTTACCATATTGGTTTACATTGGTTTATTAAATATTTTACATTAACTGTTTGCAGGCTCCTGTAGGTTAATTTATTGAAACATGTTGCCTATTAACTAGTAATCCAGTATTGCAGACTCCTGGTTCTCCCTTGGAGAAACCAAATGCCAGTGGCATAGGGGTGATTTATAAAAATGTACTATGAATGGATTCTTTGTAACGATCAGGCTGGATTTAATACAAATCACTGCCCTCAGCCCAGGTTCCTCGTGGATTGCCTAAACTCTTGGAATACCGGGAGAATTGCTAAAAATTTGAAAGTTTCCCTAAAATTCTGGAAGAGTCTGCAACTCTGACATAAATTAAAAAAAAATTGCTTCATAAATTTCCTAGTGACCCTGTGTCTGTATTGTATTGATATAGACAGTATAATATAGTTTTGACATTCAAATTGAAGTTTGTGTATTAAACTATATTTTGGGATTTTAAAAATTAAACAGCCATAAAATGGGCTGATCCACAGTTAGCAGTAACTGCACCTAATGAGGGGGTCCAAATATAGAAAATAGTCTAAAATGTGATCTTGCTTTACCCGTAGACCCTGAGTGCCAGAGCAAATCTATACTTCTACACTTACTTACTTCTATCTATACTTCTAATCTTACTATGAATCTGGATACAGAGTTTTGTCAGAATTTTGTCATTTTTATAATATTTGAGGGAAATCCATTAAAAATGTCTATTAAACATACTACTTTGTTTTATAAGCACAGAGAAGTAATCTTTGATTTCTATTAATTGTGTTGATAAGTTTGCTTGAATTTAATGTGTCATGGCCCTTTGTTTTTAATTCCTTTTGACAACTTTTCATTGATATCATTCTGATGAATGATGAATTCATTCATTTGTTTTTTTTAATGCTGAATTTGTTATTGATCATTTTACGCACAATGAAGCTGATTTTTTTTATTTCCAGAACCTCCAACAGAAGATCACCTGTTGCAGAACACATTGTGGCCTGAGGTTCAGAAGTTGTAAGTTCAATTAATTTATTATAATTTTAACTGACACTATTAAAGGTGGTTATTCACAGTATAAGAAAATGAGAATCACAATTTAATGCTGTATGAATTTTAAGTAAAATGTTGAGATGGCAAAAATGTCAGTTAAAATAACCGTTGACCTGTAAACACCTGCTTGGGCTAAATGGCTAGGGTCTGCTTTAACATTATACAGTACTATCTGTCCTGACTACTTTAGCCAGATGAAAGACCTACTTTGTGGAAGGCTACCAAAATCCATGTAAAGGTCAATAAAGAAAAAGGTTAGGTGGGAATGAATTGGCCTACTGCTCACCTGCACAATCTTACCTTCGCGTGATCAATGTGATTGATTCATTTAGTTCAGTCTCCTTATTGTCAACTTATCACCACAATGCTAAAACTTCACTCTTTGTTATTTTAAGACTTTTCCTGTGTATGGTAAGTTATTCCACATGCATATCTGGGTATATCTTCCACCCACTGGAGCCTAAATAACTATTAATTCCTAAAAATGTTAATGTTTCATAAAACATTACTAGAGAGGATCCCATGGACAGAATAATACCTAAATATGATTATGCAACCCAATCATTTCTCAATAATTGGGTAACAGAGGAAGAAGTCCTAAGGAGGCTTAAAAAAATTAANATAAATAAAGCACCAGGTCCAGACGGCATACACCCAAGGGTTCTCTTTGAGCTTAACTCAGAAATAGCTAGACCCCTATACTTAATTTATATAGATTCACTTGCATCAGGTTTAGTACCAAGGGATTGGAGAATAGCAAAT
>JABWIB010000228.1:98311-117434 GCA_016617825.1 Platyplectrum ornatum | reverse complement strand
GTAAAGGGTATTCAGGGTTATGACTGGTAAGTTATTTAGTATCTAAATCAGGAGGGTGCTCTCGTATAGTTAAACTGGATTAATTTCAATTATAAAATTTAGGATCGCAGGAGATCCCATAGGTTGAACTTGATGGACTGANGTCTTTTTTCANTCTCAACTACTATGTTACTATGTTACTATGTTATATGTAAAAGTTAAATGATCTGTTCTGTTGAAACTGTCATTTAAATAATTATATCTTATATGAATCATCCCCCTCTTTTCACAGTGTACCCCAACCTAGTCAAACATGTAAAGTGTAAACTGTAAAGTGCTTATGATTTTTCCTTTGTTCATGCTAACAATATGCAGATAAATATGGTTTTACTTGGGATTTTGCATTGTATGTGAGGCAGTTAATGCCTTTCATTACAAGTCTGATGGCAATCAGGATTTTTTTGTTTATTTCTTTTCTAGATATGGACATGGCTATGAAATCTTCTCTGTAGCTTGTAATAATTCGAGAACAGTCATTGCTTCTGCTTGTAAGGTAATAAAAAGATATTTTTAGTCCCTGAAATAGACTAATCCATTGAGAACATTTTTTCACGTTTAATTCTGAAGGAAACATGACATTTTTTTTATTACTAGCTGTTGCAAGGGTTTGATTTGAAAATAAGGCCCGCTTCCTTCTTGTCCAAACTCTACCTAGTTGATCTTGTATATTAAAAACACACAATCTTATCCTTAAGTCCTTTCCTTTTAAGGGCCACAATCTGGAAAGTCCTGACTAAATTGAGATGTGATGTCATCCAAATCCATCCAGTGGAAGGCCCATACCAGGTTTCCTAGTTATGAGCCTTCCAAGTTCTGTCCATTGTACACCAGCGGAAAATTCAGTAGGACTATCATCTTAACGGCCCTGAAAATTATGGACTTGACACTGTCTGTCAATTTGGACATTTAATTTTTCACCCCCACAGTAATTTTGCCAGATTGTATGGTATATGTGTACCGAGTTTGGTGTAAATTGCTACAGGCATTCCAAAGTTATGCTGATGCATAAATACATACACAATCCTACATACACAGCTCTGCATGTGCTCGCCAGAGGTAGCTTGACTGCCATTAGGTACAGAGATGAGATCTCACACCCCTTGTGAGAGCATATGCTGGAGCGGTTTGCCCTGGGTTCCTCCTAATGCAAAACAGTGCTAGACCTCATGTGGCTGGAGTGTGTCAGCAGTTTCTGCAAGATGAAGGCATTGATGCTGTGGACTGTCTCGCCCATTCCCCAGACCTGAATCCAATTGAGCACGCCTGGGTCATCATGTCTCGCTCTATCCACCAACGCCACAATGCACCACGGGCTGTAAAGAAGTTGGCGGATTGTTTAGTCCAGGTCTGGGAGGAGATCCTCAGGATATCAGCCACCTCATCAGGAGCGCGCACAGGCGTTTTAGGGAGGTCATTCAGACACATGGTGGACGCACACACTACTAAGCCTCATTATGTTTATGAAGCGCGGGGGTTAGTTAGCGCCGTAATACAGTCACAGTTTATCGAGAGCGGTGTCAGGCTTTCAACGATGCAGACCTTTTTCCATATGGAAAAAGAAAATAAAAAAACACAAAAAATGTAATGCTGTAAAACTAAAATAATATAATAGTGAGGCCCATAAGTGCCAGAGATGGTGCAAATATCAGAAATGATAGCAGTGTGCCCAGCACTGACGTCTGTACAGTCTGTACAGAAAGTCCGACACCGCCGTAAAACTGTGACTGTATTACGGCGCTACCTAGCCCCCACTCTTCATAAACACATCCCCTTGTTTAAGGTGTCCGATATCGCTTCCGGACCTCACCATGATGGTTGAGCAGCCACTGTTTTGAGATCTGCCATAATCAGGAATTGTATATGTCACATTACAAGTTATCACATTGTCATTTGCTTGATATATAGGTAATACTGTGGGTACATGCGCTTACAATTTTGTGTTAATTCACACCGTTTTGCACACACATACACACTATATATAATATTATAGAAATAAAATCATGTTTTATGTTTTATTCTGTTTATGAAGATTGTCCAGTCACTCTTTATGTAACAGTTTGATATGAACTCTGACTTTTTTTTGCTGGGGATTGACCCACTTTCGAATTCCTTTCTCCTGTTTAGGCTTCCAAAAGAGAACATGCTGTCATTATTCTGTGGAGTACCACAAGCTGGAAGCAGATCCAGAGCCTGTCTTTTCACAACCTGACTGTTACTCAGCTGGCATTTTCTCCCGATGACAAATTCCTATTAGCAGTTTCCAGAGATAGAAACTGGTCCCTGTGGAGGAAGCAAGAGGGAATTCCGGCACAATCAGGTGAATAACAGATGTGCTTATGTGCACTCTATTAACTGCATGTCTGGTCAGTAAATAGAGAAAATGTGTTAGATTTTAGTATACTTGTATGACTACTGAGACATTTATAGGTTATTTATTTTGCATGGGTAGTTGATATACTTTTTTTTTTTTTTATTTTGTAGTTGCCCAAAACCATCAATACAATTTGGTTTTTTTTTGTCTGTTGTGAGGGGGTTTTTTAAGTAATATTTTACGTTTTCTTTCTTTGCCTGCTATGCTAATAGTAAAAACATTCAGGTTTTATTGACATCAATAGATTTATCACATGTGATCTGTTCAATTGTATAGTGGGGTTGCCCCTATTTCATAGTGTGGGTGTTTTTCCATTACATAAATACTGTTTTTGGAACCATGTTTGTTTTTTGATAATGTCTGACCATCACCCAGAACACAGTAAGGGGTAGGCCTCACCTTTCCATTCTAGGAACCAACTTGCTATTTCTTATATTTTTTTATTATTTTTATTCACATGGCACATAATAAAAGCATATTACAATGGCAAAGTTCTTTCTGGAAGCCATAGCAAACTTTTCAACAGCTCCCCCTCATATTCTCTGCTTCTTTTTCTGGAGGGGGAAGCAGGCTGTGAGACTGTCAGCAGCACTTTATGTAATATAACTATGGAGCTGCAAAGGCACATGGTCAGGTCCGGTAGACACGGTGCTGCAATGTCGTTTTTTTTTTAAACTTCTTTGATCCAGAGGATGTTGGGGTCAGGGATGGTATCGGCTTGATGCAGGTGGCAGGGGTTTCCAATGGTGGGGCCCTGGGGAGGAGATAAACTCCTCAAAAGCAAAATGCACCTGGCAGATAGCCAGGATTACCAGCGTTCCCCAGCGCATTACAAGTTGCAAATGACGTGCCACAGCAACCAGTAGACAGTACCTGGATGCTGCGTTCCAGACAATGTATGTGTACTGTGATTGTGATTTTTTTTTTTTTTTTTTTCCCCTTTATTAAAACTTTCTGGAGCCTGTGAGTCCATAAGAATGCGGGCCACATAGCAGGGAAGGCGGAGGGGTTATTAGAAAAAAGTTATTATATGTCAACCCAAATTAAAAGGAATATTTCATTATAGTCTGCAGGTTTCATACCATATTGTTTGCCCAAATGTATTTATGTAAATTCCATTTACATTCTGATGACAGGGTATTAATGTAAGGTTCCCAACAATTTAAAAAAAAAAGCAAAAACAAGCCTATATATAGTATATACAAAATAGAAAATGTAGCTTACTTTTAAAAAAGATCTCAAGTGGGTGGTGTCTGTTGTATCCAATGCTAAAAGGCTTGGGAAAATGTAAAGATTTTACAAGCTTTCAACTCCACAAACTGACCAATTATACGTAAGCCATAGTGACACCAGCTCACGAAGGGATAGACCATATTGTCATTTGAAAGTCAGGATTAGAAAGAAAAGGGCATTTAAGCAAAATTTGTGACTCCGATTATGCCATAGTCTCTGCATGTGCCAGACTATAGGGTGTTGTCCTTGATGATATCAGGGATCTTCTGGTCATGTTGGTGGAGACATACTATTATGTTTCTTTCTGTGGGATGGTAAGGAAGAGACTGCATCAAGTATCGAAGTTTCTGGAATGTTGTTATTCATTTAAGTTTATCTTGCCAAGATATGACAGAAGTAAATGTCGCCAAGTGGTTGCTTGCCATGTCAGTTGTAGAATATTACCTAGGTACCGTGTTTCCCCGATAATAAGACACTGACTTATTATTTTTTTTTTTGGCAAAAAAAAAACCATAGGGCTTATTTTCAGTGTAGGTTTTATTTTAATTAACATTAAAAGAGATTTATATAAACCGTTCTGCTTTTATCCCCATCATGCCCCCCAGTCCTGCTTTTTTTATTTTTACAAACTGGGGAATTTGCTACGGCTTATTTTTGGGGTAGGGCTTATTTTGGGCAGTTTTACAAAAATTATCGTAGGTCTTATTATCGGGGAAATACGGTAGGTAATAAAGTTTGTTGCCCAGTGTAATGGAATGTTTGTTGCCCAGTGTAATGGAGTCCATGGCGGTGTTACCATAGTGTTATTTAAAGAAATAGCAACGGACTTAGACATATTAATTTTAAATCCTGAGGTCCACCCATAATCATGAGGTTTCGTTATGAGACAATATATGCTCTCCCTTGGAATTGAGATATACAGAAGCACATTTAAAAAAAAAATGATCAGCTGATCCATTAGCAATGCCATGAAATTGCCCCCAGTTTTGTCAAATCCACAAGAGAGAGTCGATAGATAAATAAAACGTATTAGGGACATAGAGGATTCTTGACGAGTGCCTCCAATCAAGTCCACAGGAATGCCAGTCATCGGCAGTTCAGTTGTTCAATATCCTAATCTAGATCCCTGCATTACAAATCTACCACATGTGAAAGCAAAACGTTTTGTCTTAACAATGAAAGGAAGATTAGAAAGTTGGTTGCAGGGAGAAGCTTACATAGTTTTAAATAGATTTAAAAAGGATTCTTCAAAGACCTAGTAGGTGGGGCTAGGAAACAATGTTGAATGCCTTTTGGGTATCTAAACTAAAGCTGGGCATACACTATAAAATAAATTGTTCCAATAAAACGATTTTTCAAGAATGGGCGAAACCATGTTGAATTGCAGGGGAGGTATATTGAATTTATTACAATCAGTATTACAGGTGAGAGATGATGTTTCCTAGCATGCAAACACACAGATACTGACCAGCGTTACTATTAGACTGAGCTAGGAAAAATCATCTCTCACCTGTAATACTGTAATACTGATACTAATAATAGCTAATCTACAAAAAAAGGAAATACATTTTATGTCACTAGTTTTTATTTAATACTTATTTATCTGTATTCCCTCCAACAATACTATATTCACTCATTCTTCCTTCCAGATTACTGTCTGGATAAAATGTCTCTGTCCAATCGGACAATTCCACCAAATCTAAAAATAAATAAAAGTTTAAAATAATTCATGTATGTTCAGTTCCAGAAGCCACATTGTTGAACAAAATCTGATTTTTTTTTTTTTCTATATTATTAATTTTCTGCATCTTTAACTAAAGCAAGAACATCATTTTTTAATTGTATTTTGTTCTTTCTAAAGCAGATTCCCATTTTATCTTACATGCCAACACCAACAAGAATACAACTGTCCATAGTCGAATCATATGGTCATGTGACTGGACTCCAGACAGCAAGTTTTTCGTCACAGGAAGCAGAGATAAGAAGGTACATATAATAAATATACAATGCTCCTTGTATTTACATTATGATATATTAATCAAATGGCCACGTACTAAAAATAAGTTGTTTGTGTAACATAGTGATTCATGCAAATATTTTACATTACAAGATACTTTGCTGATGTTTGTGCATTACATTATAACCTGGTGATATTAATTTCAATCTGAACATTACTTAAATTAACAAATAATGTTATGGGAAGACCTTAAGAAAAAACACTTTTTATTGCTGGCAATAATTAATCAAGACCTTTAATCAAGACCTTTAAAAGCTTATTTCACATTTTAAAAACTGTGTTAATGCTTAACTGTCTCTTCATTCTTGATTAGGTTATTGTATGGGGTGATTGTCAGATGTCTGATAACAGTGAGAATGGCGGTGCATGTATCAAGCTTTGCTCCTCTCTCTTGGATGCAGATGACTCGGTCACAGCTGTCAGTGTCAACCAAGTACTTGCTTCTCATGGAAGGTAAATAATGTTCACAACCTGTATTAGTACTACAAACATTAATACTTCTATAACAGGCCATGTTAGTCATTATTGGAGGCAGTAGAAATAAAACTTTAGACTGTAAAAAACATTTATTTTTTTATTCTTAATGTATGAAGTATAGCCAGACTGGTGTTCACGCACTCGCATTATAACTTTTTTTAGTAATGTGTGAAGACAGGCTGTTCTTTTCTTTTTATACGAATAGTTTGTAAGTGTGTGTATGTCTCTAACATAATATATACCGGTGTATATAGCTGAGTCTGGTTTAATAAGTCTATAATATATGCTTCCACAAAGTCTCCTTTTCCAAGAATCTCAAATACAAATCTGAGCACCAGGTCCACACAAGAATGGCTGCTGGTCACCTTGTATGGGTAATCAAAAGAATTAATCCAGAATACAACTACCATTACCACTAACATAAACAAACACGGGTGGCACATTATAGTGCAATACAATTTATTTAATGGCTTTTAAGGTTTTATATAAATTGCATTTGTATTTCATTATGAAGCGCTCCTGTGTGTGCTTATGTTTTGATAGATATATGTATGAAAAAGGTGCTGCCAGGAGAAAAACACTGTAAATACTAGCTTCACATGCATGTCTGGCACTCTTTACTGAACAATATGTAACTATATATGTCAGCACAGGCCCAGCACTCCTGTTTCGATATAATGTAGAGGATGGTAAGCATTATTGACACACCCTTTTTCATAGGATGGTGTAACATTATTCTTATTCCTTGTCTCTCCCAGCTATGTCATTGCTCTTGGGTTAGAATGTGGGAAAATTCAACTATACACATGGAAATACAATGCTATGATTGATGACTGGAAAAAGAGTTATGATATAGACCAAAGGTTAGTATGTGTCATTATATCAATATATCAATAGTTTCTGCCTCATAACTAGGTAAATGCTACATGTACAGTGCCAAGACAGGGCTTTAACTTATTTAACCTTGGGCCACCTTTTATATATTAGTCAGGCCTGTGTATGGATTAACTAAATACATATTTTTGTATATTTTTTTTAATGGAAAAGTGTCGTATTACAAGGACAATTACAGCTTTCTAAAAATGGCACAAGAGGAGCTTCCCCAAAAATAATTTGTCAGTAATTAAGATATGTGACCTGACACTAATACGGACTTAAAAGTGAGTTTGCTGTTTAAATTATTGACAGTAGAAGGGATAAAATATCATTAATGTTCTTAATAGCCTTGGCAATTCCGACATATTTAATACCTGCAGGTTGTGACAAGTCAATTTCTCTCCGTTGGCAGTAGTGAGATAAAATACACTAATTAGATGGAAGATGGTATTTGAATCCTGCATCCCAGCTGAGTTTGACATTTTGCTGTTGTCACACAGATAATTTCCTTATTCTGTTGTATCTCTTTCAGCCTTTGTCACACTCTGACTGTCAAGCAGCTCAGCTGGAGAAGTAAGCCGGGTCGCGCTGGTCATGATGATCCAGACAATGGAGAATGGTTGCAGCTGGCGAGCTGTGGTGCGGATCATGGTGTTAAGATACTCAATATTAACAGGAGTATATTCTCGTTGTAGTGCTCCTTCTAGTAATGAACATTTATAAATATTGACAGAACATGGCTTCAAAGAAGCTGAATGTTATTTCAGTCGCAGTTTAAGGTATTGTTTGTATTTAAAAGGAAAATAAGTAATGTATAGGATATTTGCATGTCCTCATGTAAATTTTAGCTCTGCCATCCCTTTATTAGTGTACAGCTAAAACTTATGTAAGGAACATTCTTCTTTTCAAATTTGTTTTTATGAATCCTATTCCAAAGTAAATTGTCCTGGGGAAATAATACAAAATAATCTACTATATACAAACAGAATGTTAATGTGTAGTTTACATGTAGCAACTAAGGAAGATGGAAAACATTTTTGTAATGATACATTACTAAATTACTAATGCTACGTTTAGATTACCACAAAAAACAGGAATTTCAGGAAGGTTCCCAGGTTTTCTCCGCAATCTTAAAGACATGTGATTTTTACAAATGGCTGTTATTAGGGTCTTAGACCTGGGTAAAAGTGTTATTCTCGAATAATTCCCCGGTTGCCTTGAAATAAGTAATTATTCTAAATGCATTTAGACAAGTAAACATAGTTTAGCCATGTTTAAAATTCTATTTTATCTTCTATTTAAAAATTGCAGTGTGTTGAACAAGTAAATGTTTTCTACAACCTTAAAAATGACACAAATTATGCACACAAACCATTGTGATAAATGCTGTCAAAAAACACACTGCTTTTACTTTTACAATTAGTGCAGTGGGTATGTCCATAGGGTCCTTTCTAGATTAAGTTTTACAACTTTCCACAAAGCTTCAAAGCTCCAACATTTCTCCTAACTATTCTTTTAATGTCAATCTCCAAAACTTACTTTTAAAGTTGTACATCTCTATATGGTAAAAGAAAAAATACATTTGCATATATCCAAGTGGGCATTTTCCATATTACAGATATTAGCATGCAGGCGCACAAAAGGAAGTGCAATCTTGCTCATTGACATATATTCCATACTTATGAACTGGTTTGTATGTATTCTGATGCAATATTAATAATGTGTGTTCAATGTATTCATAAAACACACCAACATCATAATACATCAATAGCAGACAATATTATTCTCATGTTTACTTGTAGCTTATGTAATTCTATTGATACTAATATGCTTAGATAAGCAATCGCATTAAGCAATCAAAAGTTATAAATGTTGATAGATTCCAATACTGAACTGTATTTAACTGAGATAAATCTAGAGATTCCTCTGTTGATGATGAACACTGATCAGGAAACAGTTAGCTGCTCCATGCAGCTTACATCATGTCAGGACATGGTGTAAGTTACACCCTAATTAACAGGGCTAATCCCTGTGAAAACCGTATATATATAAATGAGAAGGGTCAAGGAATGGTCCTTTTCTCATTTAAATAATGCGGATGTGCAGACACACGGATGCGGGTTTTGTGCATGCGCAGATCGGCATTCAAGAATGCATCAGCCTGGGAAGCAGGAGGATGCTCTACTCTGAATTAGGTCCTTCTTCTACAAAGACTCTCCAGCACAGGGAACACATTATGGTGTGCTGTGTCTCCTAATGGATTTTACATGATTCCAAACATCCTCTTTTACTCTTACATCATGGGGATCTACCAAAGCTATCCCTATAGGAGGGAATTCTCTGAGATTTCTGCATGTAAAACCATGTGCCAAAACTAGCATACTAAAATGCAAAACCCTGTAATTTGTAGATTTTGCATGTGGACAGATGACCAAGTAGCCAACACAACTGCTGAGATTAGGCTGTGTGACATGCTAGCCACAAAGCACTTATCACCATAGTGGAGTGAGCCTTTAGACCCTCCGGCATTGTCCTATTCACTGAACTCTGAGCCCATTGAATAGTCAGATATATCAGATAATATAAACATGAAATTTTATTTTATTTTATGTAGAGCCCGTCAAAATTTCTGCCGAATCTGACTGCAGATCAGGTGTAAACACTGCTACCTCTCTCTCCTGTTTCAAATGATATCTTCATATTACCTTTGGTACAAAAGAAGGTTTGTTCGGAGCACTGCTCTATCCAAATGAAATACTAAAAAAGGGAGGATCACAACACAATGCCCTCAATTCTGATACCTGCCATGCCAACAAGACAGTCTAATGACACTAGAAAAACTTCCCTAGCTCCATCACTGACCTTTTTGCTTTGAACTGTCACTAATTCGCCAGATTTTCTAAAATGGCAATCAAATCAGAGTACACAAAGCTTAACATACCATCAACATGACACACTTTGTTGTAGGAAAGTGGCAACAACTGCACTTGTAAAGTGGTTTTACTTTACGCAATAAGACATCAGTGACCTTATTATTTATGTAGAGCCAATTCAGGTAGTCATAATACCGCAGCAAGCCGCATTTTATGAACTAACATGTGGGAATCCAATAAAGAGTATTTAAACAGATTTTCCAAAGCCCCCCTCACCATGTTGTCTATACAATACACAGACCCATGTTATGGTCTGTCTTCCAATCTTCTAAACTATAATGTAATGTTTGAAATAAATATGTCATTTAGTTTGTCAAAACACTATCGAAATTGTTATACATAATGTTTGCTATGTTGTATTTGTTATGTTTTTTCATTTTTCCATTTTGTGAATGACCTGGGAAAGTCATGAATGTTCACAGTTGAAGAAAAAAAATATAAACAGCAAAAAATGTTCTGCTCTGGATTTGTGTAATGTTAGGTGTGCCAAATTATTCATTGGAGTCATGTTAGATAAATGTCATCATTTCTTTTTCACATTGTGCATCTAATACCCTACTGCTGAGATTCTAAATGTTTATTGATTGCATCACCTTAAACAATCGTTTCTAAAGTGTTTGTATATAGTAAAACATGTTTCGTTTCACACACCGGCACCAATGTATGAAATATATTTTCTTTTATAAATTGCCTGCAATGATAGAAATGGGTTGAACAAAGCAATTCTCTGCACAATATTTTAAATGTGTTCTCTAAAAATATAATTTGTACCTTGGATATTTGCTGCAAATGTAAACATTATAACGGGGAACCATATAATCTATTCTGTGTGGTGTTTCAGTTTGCTATGTCTATGCTCCTTATTTATTTAACTACACTCTGTGAACCCACACTTTACACTGAATTAACCACCCTGACACAGTCATGTCTTGTCTTCTCACTGCTTTCTAGTCCTGAAATTCCTTGCTCTTCTTCCTTCTCTTCAGTCTGAGCAACCAGCTCATGTGACCCCATCTCTAGCTCAGACTCAAAGTAAATTACTAAGCATATTTTTTTTTTTTATATGGGTGAGCCCAAAGCCTACAAAGACGAAAATGGCATCTCAGGAAAACAGGTTAGTCTTTAATACGTTAGAATGTTCTTCAGTGATGTTGCTTGTGATTTTCCATGAATTGATGCCTACACTGTATAAGTGAAAAGCAACCTACTTAAACTCTGAAATTCACTATTTTAGATCTGTACTTTACTGTTAATCATTCTCTGAGTCTAGTGGAAAATTATATGGTCAATTTATTATTATTACTGTGATGTTTAGGGGTAAGCCAGTTGGATGCAATATTTAATGGCCTTGTTACTGCTAATTCTGCTAAGTTCTGAGCAAGTCCTACAGCAAATATGAACTCTTCTGTCATGAACGCGTTAATTTTAGTTGGGGGAAAAATGTTTTCAACATGTTGCTGATGTTGCTTTGAAATTAACTTTATTATATAAACACTTTTAAGACAGCAGAAGAAATAAGAGATCTTGTCTGTGGACCTTCAGGTAAGTGTGTTCCATATTCAAAGCCAAGCATTTTAGAGCAGATGGGTGAAGTAAGAAAGAAGACACAATGACTAATAAGATAATCCAATTAGCATAGGAGACAGCAAAGAAGTTAAGAGTTTTGGTATTGTCTCCACTGTTTTCCATACTGCAGAAAGGTGTAATCAATTCTTTTGCTCTAGGCTATTGTATTGTGTTCAAACTGTCAACTCTACTTCAGTAGACATAATCAGTAGGCCCGAGTTTGCCACTAACCACTGCCCTCTAGGCATCAGAGTTTGTGTCAGAGATCCTGCCACTAAATTTAATCCCAATAAGTTGAGTAGAGTTATTATGGCGAACAATTTGAGCAAATTGAGAATCTCCCTCTATACCAGTGGTTCCCAAACTGTGTGCCTAGGCTCCCTGGGGTGCCACGCCATTCTCAATGGGGTGCTGCGGAATGTTTTTTCCAACGTGGTGCCATGTTGCTAGCATTGCTCAGAAGCTCAGTTTAATGTCTTGTATAGGAGCAACACAAGCTGGATATGAACCTGAAGTTTTGTCTATATCTAAATAGTTATTTCACTATTTTGACTCAAAAACTGTATAATATGAGAATTAATTTTGTATTAGGTGTGCCTTGAAAAATTATAGAGAGCCTAAGGTTGCCTCCACTGAAAAAGTTTGGGAACCACTGCTCTATACTAATTAGTAGGTGGGTATCCACAAATTTGTGGTCTGTAGTTTCTTGTGCATACACACAAGGGAGTGCAGCTATGTAATTCTGAGCCAATATTCTCTGTGAAATCTTAAATCCAAATTACACACAAATACCCTATAGTCCACCAGCCAACCCAACTCTCTAGGACTAGGTGAAGTATCCAGGTCTATTTACAGTTTAAAATATAACTTTTAATGCATATTTGTCTAAAACAATGATACCATAATCAATAATCATATCAGTGTGTGTGGCCACACACACTGATATGGGACACAGACACCCTACGTGCTGAGGACCTATTTCCTACAGAGGGAGTATGAGTATGGCCATGGGTATTTAAGTACCATTGATGTTGGAGTGTGTATATTATGACTTTAACTTTATTGTTATAGAAATCTATTTTGATTAATGAGTTGTTTATATATCCCCTGATGAGCTCCGGATTGGAGCAGAAACAGGAACATGTTCATTGTTTATTACATAATATTATGACTCTATAACATTAATATCTGATATTACTATTTTACAATGGGACTTAGGGTTATTTAGGGAGAGGTAGTACACTTTAGGGACTCCTGTTCCAGTCAAGGGTCGCTATTTTTTAGAGCGGTACCCTGTTTTTGAGGCAGGGATAAAACAGGGCATCATATATATCAAATGTTAGGGTCTAATTAGGGAAAGTGCACAGATCCAACTTGCCCTATCCCACTCAGTAACTGGTATCTCATGGTTTTATGATCATTGATTTATGGTATCATTGTTTTAGACAAATATGCATTAAAAGTTATATTTTAAACTGTAAATAGACCTGGATACTTCACCTAGTCCTAGAGAGTCGGGTTGGCTAGTGGACTATAGGGTATTTGTGTGTAATTATGATTTAATAAGTAGGTCTTTTGGTAATATTGAAGTATCGTTTCTAACCATTCTGTTCATTAGATTCATATGGTTATTATGTATTTCTTTTGAAATTTTAAATCCACATAGGTCCTGGTTACACAGGGGCAGGACGCCTTTGATCTCTGCTTGTTTCCAATGAGAGAGAAAAACTTGAAGAAATCAACAAGGCCAGGAGACGCCTATTGTGTGATACTGTACAATCATAGTAAATCACTGCAAATGATTAATCCCTTATCCTTGCATCCCACAAAACCTCAGACAACAAAAAAATGAAAACAATTCTGGTATAGTGTAATAAAAAAAACAGCTTTTCTAAATATATACCACCCAATATCAATGTTTCTTCCCAAAAATGGGTTTACCATGTTCAATTATAGGGCAATGGCTGCACTTTTTATCTGTTCTCATTATGTCAAACATGGAGTAAATGGTTTTACGCCATGATTTGGAGAAGTCTGATATCTCCACATGACAATATAAATTCAATATAGAATGTTGTTGGACACTGTTATTAGCATTTTATTTTTCTTGCAATCAAAAAAATTACTTGACACAGAGATATGTATAGCGGTCACGTTGATCCTATGAGAGACATTAGATTTTGTTTGTCATATATGAACCTGTACTGATTTGTTCCATTTTGTAAATAATGAAATATAAGAAATAGTGGTGCATGTATAAACGGCTGGACTTTTTCCATTATACATGCATGAATAACTTTTCAGTGATTCTGTTGATGATATACTTAGGAATTGTCCAATAGGTGTCATTACTTCAGGGTACATGAAATGCTACACACTGAACTGGCGCAAAGCTAAAAGGTCTACAGAGATGTATAGCTTACTGAGTCACAAGTGCTGCAAATCCATTATTGTACAAAATTTGACGTTCCTCAGGGTATTCTTAATTAGCCTTTCTCTTTTTTTCTATGTCATTTTAGTAGCAATAAAACTGTAGAATATAAATCAAGTTTAACATTAAATATTCTGCAATAGTGTATCATAAAATTACATTCTGTTAAATAATCTTTCACCTTTTCAATGATGAATTACTGTGTACCGAAGGCTTGAAATTTGGTTAAGACTTAGTTCATACTCATATAATTTATTATTTATATATTTTTTCTTGCAATTTTCTAGGAACCTTAAAAATTAGCTATTTATAAAAATTATATATTTTCTAATGCAATCAGAATAACAAACGGATGTCTAGCTAGAGATCAATGCATCACATTGTGGTATTCATGCATCTGTGTTGTCACACTGCTAAACTCTCCCTTCAAACCAGATTCAAAATAGATTTTCTGATAGCTATGTCTGACCTTAGGTTTGTGACTAGGGGGTATATTTATTAAACTCCGGGAATGGACACGTTAGGAGGTTGCCTATAGCAACCAATCAGAGACATTACATTCTCCTGTATGTAAAATAAAAATTAGCTAAAATCTGATTGGTTGTTATAGGCAACATTTCCACATGTCCATTTCTGCAGTTTAGTAAATAAAGGCCCAGATATGTAAAATGGAGACTGAATAGATAAGCAAAATTAGGGTACACTTATACTGTATAAAGTAATACTAACACAACTCTGGCCTCTCTTTTGAAAGTGTCATTCCTATAGGATAGGTTGCAATATGTTTCATTGGCTAGCACAGACACATGCACAAGAGCAAAATCTTCTGCAATCATTTTGGAATGCTTGTGAAATAGTTAAGTCGTTTTAAAAACAGTTGCATTACCACATGTGTGTATTGTGTGGTTAAGCCAAGTAAGTTTAACAAGCATATTACACAGTCCATGAGCTTGCTCTGTATCTATAGAGTTTACAGTTTTAGTAACTAAATTGGATTCACTTTATGTTCTTCATTTCAGCATGTGTTTGCAAATTATACACTATTACTCTCTTGTGAAAGCCACCCAGCATAAATAACTTGCACTAAAGGTAGGCCTGCCCCCAGCCAACGCCAGAACTGTATTTTTAATGCAACATGGTTTATGTCAGAATGTGTAGTACTCGTTGCATGCATTTGCATCTGCATGTATTTTGCATTTCTTTCTTTTTATTTGCAGCCTTAGGCCACTGACCATGCATTGTACTGAAGCAGCTAGAATTTCTTTGGCTTGAGGCATGCAGTGCTGTCAAGTTTAATTGGCACTGTGACTTGAAATTTAACACCTGCATATACTGCTCATGTTACCTACATAATCGCCTTTTCTTGCTTTTAGTTCATGTCTAGTCTCTAACCATTAAGCTAACAGTGGCTGGTGGCAGGTGATGGTAGAAGCAAACCTAATTTGGAGACTATGAACCAGATCCAAATTTCACATCTCATGCACATTTTGTAAATGCACATGTGAACTCTATCATTCCATTATGTATCTGGATCATACTGGGTAACCAACCATGCATACAGTGTGTACGCAAAATCCGAGAGGGGGCCTATGCTAATTGAACAGTAAGGGCTGGCCTGGTTCTAAAGTTCTATCCTAATGCATGTCTCCATTTTACATGGACATGGTTTGTAAATGTTTCCTGTGCACAAAAGGCCCTTGCATGCATGAGAGGATCGTCTCCGCTATCTGACAGCAGAATATAATCCATAGGGGACCATTTAATTTAATATAACCTTGTGGAATACTAATAAGAAATTTAGCTTTAAGACTGGTCTCTGGGGGGATTTTATTGAAGGTACCATGAAACCCTGGATCCAGATTTCTATCTGGAACAAGTGCTGGTACATGTCCTTCTAGACATTTTAAAGTAGTAGTAGTAGTAGTAGTAAGATCACTTATCAGAGCTCCTAGTATTACAAAGCATACTGTGGGCCAAAAAAGCATTTGGGCAGCCGACTGCAAGTTGAATCACAAAAGATGAGCAAGGTCTGTTTCCATTTCCATCATAGCTTCACTTCTGCCGTAAGAGGCAGAATATTCCTACCATAAACCTCTAGATTTCAGTCTCTCACAGATCTATTACTTCTTCTTTTAAGAAGCTCTTCTATCCACTACACACCAGGGACAAAATTGTAGAGCTGCACAATCCTTGGATGAGCTACTCGACAAGAGGCAAGCAGCTTGATGAAAAGAGATCAACTCCATGCAAAATCTCACATTTGGGGGGGGGGGGTGGTATCAGTGATCTTGAGAACAGTGAGGAATCCTTCCAGAACTACACAAAGGTTACCATTAGCAAACCACTATGCTGTTGTGGATTAAAATCCTGCATCGCCTGAAAAGCCCCCCTGCTTAAGCCAGCACATTCCAGGCACCTCTAAAGTTTGCCAGTGACCATCTGGATGAACTACATTCGCCCAGTTTGGAGGGAGAAGAATGATGAATGGCATCCCGAAAACACCATTGCTTATATCCCTTCACCACTGTGAAGCATGGAGTAGAAAAAACGTGTTGGGGCTGTTTTGTGCAAAGAGGAGAGTATGACTGATCCGTATGGAGAGTATGAACAAGGCAATGTATATTGAGATTTTGGCCAAAAACCTTCCCTCATTACGATCACTAAAGATGTCATGTGTCTGGTTCTTCTAGCATGACAACGACCCCAAACACACGGACCGGGCAATTAACGAATGGCTCCGTAAGAAGCGTTTCAAGGTCTTGGAGTGGTCTAGTCAGTCTCCAGACCTCAACCCAAATGAAAATCTGTGGAGGGAGTTGAAAGTCTGTGTTGCTGGTGACAGCCCTAAAACATGATAGATCTAGAATGGAGAAATGGCCCAAAAAACTAAACTTAAAGTTTAAACATTTTAGTTGTCCAAATATTTATTCTTTATTTTTTTTCCGTATTCTACCTCTCACAGTAGAAGTGTACCTATAATGGTAATTACAGACCTCTTATCTTTTTAAGTGATTCAATTTGTGACCGTCCAAAGACTGCCCAACTGTATGTTTTTGCTTGTTTTACATGGTAAACATGATTTACCTTCTTGTTATACATAAAAAATAAAGAACATAACTGGCATATATGTCTTTATCCACTGTTCCAACACTTTAGAACTGACTAAAGATACATTTTCACATTTTATTATGCAATAGCTTTTTGTCTTTTAATCTTAAATTGAAATAATTTATTACAATTTCACCATTTACACTTGCAAATCATGTTATGTCTCTTTGCATTAATTCTATTCAATCCTTTCTTATGGTATTTGTATTATTTTAACCAAATCCACTTTAAATGCATATGTATTTTTAACCATGCATTATGGTAATATACCATAAGTGGCAATATATGGGATCATGGGAAGGGTAAGTATAACAAGGAAAGGTCAAGAATGAATTGCTTGAAAATGCCTTTACAGTAACCACCAAATATACAGTCAGGTCCATAAATGTTGAGACCTTGGCACAATGGATTCGAAATGAAACAAACAAGATGTGCTTTAACTTCATACTTTCAGCTTTAATTTGAGTGGTGTAGGAATTACAAGGGATTCTTTATGAGCCTCTCGCTTTTTAAGGGACCAAAAGTAATAGCACTATCGACTCGAGCTATATTATGGACAGGTGTGATCTATTCCATTATTTCATCATCAATTAAGTAGGTAAAAGGTCTGGAGTTTATTTTAGGTCTGACATTTACATATGGAATTTGTTGCTATTGACTCAATGTGAGAGGCAGAAAGCTGTCACTATCAGTGAAGCAAGCAATCATTAGGCTGAAAAATCAAAACAAACCTGTCAGAAAGACATCACAAACCCAAGAGCATTATGGCCTACATTTTCTAAGCATGGTGATTACAAGGAGATTGAAAAGTGGGGTTGTTGCCCTTAGCAGTCAGATTCAAGCTCTTAGTTTAATTTTACATAGTGAAGAATGTGAACTCAGATATGGTTGTTATGGGCAACATCCCCACTTTGCTTTCTCCTGCAATGTTCCAAATCAACTGTTTGGAACATTCTTAAAAAAAAAAAAAAAAAAAAAAATACACTGGTGAGTTCATCAACACCTAAAGACCACTGAAAACATCTGTGGTAGATGAAAAAAAAGAATTGTTCTCCTGCTGAAGAAAACCCCCTTAAAACCATTGGCCAAATCAAGAACACACTCCAGGAGGTAGGTGTATATGTGTCAAATTCAACAATCAAGGGAAGACTTCGCAAGAGTGAATATAGAGGGTTCACCACAAGATGTAAACCACTGGTGAGCCACAAAAACAGACTAGATTAGAGTAATACAAACATCAACAAAAGCCATTACAGTTCTGGAACAACATCCTATTTACAGATGAGACAAAGATCAACTTGTACCAGAGTTATAGGAAGAAAATAGTGGGGAAAGAAAGGAACTGCTCATGATCCAAAACATACCAACTCATCAGTGACGCATTGTGGTGGTAGTGTCATTGCGTGGACATGTATGGCTGCCAATGGAACTGTTTCACTTGAATTTACTGATGATGTCCCTGGTGACAAAAATAGCAGGATGAATTCTGAAGTATTTCAGGCAATATTATCTTTTATTATCTTATTATTTTTCATAATGTTTCCAGAGACGAAAAGTGATATAATTACAAACAATGTGTTTAATTACACTGTTGACCATTAGTCACTTGTTAAATCAACTGCAGAGAGGCTAAAAAAAAGAAAAGTTAGTAATAGTTGATTTACCCTCCCTGCATCTTAAATTGTATGTCCTCGTACTTGTGATCGTGTGTTCGTATATGCAGACATCATGGTACTGGGCGACAGAGGTGGAACTCGCGAGTCATGGGTCCCGGTACACACACACACACACACACACACACACTAGTATTGCTGGAAAAGAGTACAAGTTACTTATTTCAAGCATCTGTGAACCATATCCCTCAAATGGAACAGACTATATTACTGTGCTGTGGTATAAATTTTGACAGCAGAGATAAAGTTAAAAGGTGAAGTTAAAACATAGTAACATAGTAGTTGAGGTTGAAAAAAGACTTCAGTCCATCAAGTTCAACCTATGGGATCTCCTGCAATCCTAAATTTTATCATTGAAATTGATCCAGTTTAAATATACAAGAGCTCCCTCCTGATTAA
>JABWIB010000228.1:79937-96946 GCA_016617825.1 Platyplectrum ornatum | reverse complement strand
CCAGGTATTGATTTAATCCCCTTTTTAAACAATGGCACCACATCTGCTATTCTCCAATCCCTTGGTACTAAACCTGATGCAAGTGAATCTATATAAATTAAGTATAGGGGTCTAGCTATTTCTGAGTTAANCTCAAAGAGAACCCTTGGGTGTATGCCATCTGGACCTGGTGCTTTATCTTAATTTTTTTAAGCCTCCTTAGGACTTCTTCCTCTGTTACCCAATTATTGAAAAGTTACCTAGTTCAAATCTTTTTTTACAAATCAAACATAAATTTATGATGATTGTAAGTTTCTTTGTGAAAAAGCAAAGTGTTATCTTCACATGCAATATAATTAAAGTTCATATACACCTCTCATATTGTAACATGGTTCTGCTCAGGTCTATACTTGCAACCAAAGAAAAAGGGTAAGTGCAGCTCTGGATCAGCCTTACTGCACGTACCGCATGCATGGGCCTCTGGGTATTTGGGTTTATTGCGCTCAAATTTATGAAAATGACTAGATCCAATATGATCTTTTACGACATATTGTTTTTTTTTCTCCTCTTCTCTAATAATGTCTTCAGTTGTTATTACATGTATATACTTATTAAGGATGTTAGTGGTTTGTTTGTTCCTTCATTATAAAACGTACCTATAAATCTAATTGGCTGGGTGGTGTTTTAGATCTCTATGGGTATTTTTGGGAAAAGATCCATATACAACGATCCAAAGATTGATACTGTACCCTCTCTTAACCAACTGGTCCTTCAACTCATTGGCCTTAATCTTAAAGGGGCTGATTCAGCCCTGCATCTTCGCCAGCCAGGTGCAAATCGGCTTTGAATAGCACGTGCCCTTGCGACTCCGCCATATGTTAATGAGAAAAGGCCCTGCTAATTACAAGAGCAGCCTGCACCATGTCTGGACGTAGTCATGTCATAGCTTAGCGCAGAGACACAGAGGCAGGTTACCTGCCTCATTAAGTTTAAAAAGTAAAAAAAAATAAAAATAAAAATATTATTTTATTAATTAAAAATTAAATCCGGCCGGATTTATATAAATTTCCAAATATTGTTACATACAAAAGTTTAGTGACCTGAAGAATCAGAAAATACCATTAATACATAATCTTACCAGGGAGGAGATATGTGCATTAAGGGAGATCGATTCTTGGCATGACATTATTATTAAGCCCTTCCCATAAAGGGGACAACATAGTGATGTGGTCTCAGCAAATGTACGTAGATGAAGCATTTGGAAGATTTGCTGTGTTGTTGGAAATTGTTATTCAATCCTACCAATGATTCTGAAATTGTATATGAGCTGAGTTAATCTAAAGATGATGGATTATTAACTGATCGTCATTATACATTTTTGTATATGCCACCATATAATTTCCACCAAAAGTGCACAAACAGTATATTGCTAATTGGGCAAAACGCACGTCAGGAAGGAGTGGAGACGTCCCTTGTGTATCGGGAACCCATGTAGATATTGTGGACCGCTTGATCACCGCCCAATACCATGATGTCACTGCATTGTCTGGACTCATGGTGTTAGGCTATCTGCATAAAGGATCACGCAGCTACTGTATGGAAACCTCACGAGAAGTAGTACGAGGACATCCCGCTTACGACACAGGAGACCTGATTCAGAGAAAATAATCCAGCTATTTTTTGGTTGAATGCGTTGCGCTTTTTAAGGAAAAAAAGTCTGGCTGCAATGAAGCTGTAATAAACGCAACTGAGTCATACTGTTCTCTGTGAGAAACGTATGTTTTTGCATGGTAATTCCTCCAAGCAACTTGCATCACACTGCGCTTAATTCACACACTTGAGAAGCGCCATTTATTTGCACCACCTCTGACCATGGTGCTAGTCCACCGTATCCCAAAATAATTAATTTATTAAGCTGGAGCCAGCTTAATAATGTGAATGCGCTGCAGCGTTTATCCTCTCTTGCAGAAACCAGCATGCTGCACAGACGTTCAGGTCGTAGATGTGGCGGTGGATTTGTTATTTTGTTTTGTTTCCTTTTGTTTATTACATTTGGTAATACTGTTTTACAATTAAAAATGTTAAATTCGTAAAAAATCAAACAATATTTAAAGAAAAGTGCCATTGTTTACCTGTACAATTATGAACATACTTTTTTTTAAGTGATAACTGCACATTTTTAAAACGATACAACAACAAACAAATTATAAGGGAGTTAAACGTGTTTATACATAGAGAATACGTTATTACGGTCAACTGCATAATAAAAGTTACCAGGGAGGGTAAGATGAATGGACATTAACACACTCTGTAGGGTCAGCTTGTATGGACTGAAGTTTAGTGAACGGAATATACAATTGCCAACATTTCCTCTTTTAAGCCTTAGAACCACATGCAGTGAATGATTTAACAAGTGGGTAATGGTCAAAGCACTATCCACAGTGTAACAGTGTATCATGGACATTGGTGCCAGTCATATACAGAATATTTTATCTATATATGATTTAGTGCACCTATGAGTGCACCTTCAATATAGAAGTGATTAATGAATTGTGCAGTTCTGATTTTGCCATTTTTAAATTCCAATAGACATAAGAGAGCCACCACTGACAACATGCTCTTTTATACCCTGGAGCTGTAAGTGGAGGTCTTGCCCCCACACATCACCAGGCAATGGAAGCCCACGTTGCACTGCCGTGCGGATTACAATCAGGGAATTTATCCTCTTGGGCTTGCTCAGCCCAAGAGATCATCAGCCCTTTCGTTGCCATTGTGTTTTATAACCATTGAAGCTAATTGTTAATTTTAGCAGATACTTAAGTGGGCAGCTCCCATATATATACAGCTTTGTAACTTNTTATTGTAGAAAAAGGAGATTGTGAGTAACAATGGCAATTGTTATTACTATGAAATGAAATTAAGCATGTTTCATTAATAAGCTATTGAGATATCCAGAAGTAAATTGAGCAACATAACCATTGATCCTTATGTGCATTAAGTTGTATTTACAACTACAGTTTACTTATATAAACTTGTATAATTTCAGGAGATGGTAGAGGTCGGAAACCTACATGATGAATAAGATCACCTAGTTAAGGTTGATTAGCATTTTGGGGGAAGGGGTGGGTAAGAGGTGTTTCCCATAACCAAAAAGTAAATCTGCTGAACTTCAAAACCGGTAAACTGTAGAAACTACATTTGGTGTTTACTCCTAAGGCACATAAATAGTGAGAGTATAATATGTTTAAATATTTTATTCATAAAAACATTTTTGACGATATATTAAAAATTGGTCTCATGCAGTATAAGGATACAGAAAATCGTTATCCTGGCATTTCCAACCTATTTTAAAGCATTTGTTTAATAACATCATTGGAGATTGCCACCTGGTACAAACTCATACAGTACATTTTGTCGTTGTGATCTTAAAGAACAAAACAATATATATTATGTAGTGAATATTAGTCATAATACGTGTTTAATAAAATATGGAAAAAAGATATTGTCATATTGTGAGAGTAAACTGCATGGCTTTCAATACTAATACCTTGCACACAGTAGTAATTCACAACTACAATCACACACCCATTTTAAGGACTCTTATGTTTAACCATCACAGTTAAAGTATTTCTACTGATATGTACATGTGTCTTGAATCTACTGTTGTTCCACAGGAGTTAAGTAACATTATTAGGAAAATAATTATTAATTATTAAGAGTAACACTGTGTGTTATAACTATCGACAGTGCTTTTATGTCATAGAAACTTGTGTAGAGCAAGTCCACAGTATGACATATACTGTCCTGGAATGTATTTTACACATGTGAATAAAATACATGTTAATGTATACTGTACAGGATACTATGGTATAATTATGTATATTGTAGAATAATGTGTATGTTTATATTTATTGTCCAACCAATATTTACTTCAGTGAAATTTTAGGAAAATTTATGGGGCTTTAAGCAGAAAATGTGAAAACAATTCTAACTAGCATATTCTGAAATACACTTCATTGATTGTTAGGAGTGATCCCTCCACTTTTGATACTGAGCTTCATTAAATATAGTCCTATATGGTTTATTATCTCCTTTCTGCATTACATATGTTGCAGACACTTCAGTTGTGTCTCACAAGTATAGGTTCACCTGACATATTTTCCGCTTTTCCTGTAGGATTAATATAATATTTGCATACTGGCTTACATGCAATGAACTTGTAGGGCTCAACCAATATGCATAGAGTGTGTAAGGAAATTTTTATTTAAATTCATAAATTAAGTACTGGTAGCCCAAAAAATAAGGGCTGTTGAAACTGAGCTCCAGGTCATGTTTTTTGGAAATTATATGTTTTATTGTTTAAATAGGTCTGTGAATATTTTTATGTGTTGCATAGCAAAGAAATATTTTAGAAATACTAAACTGATTAAATGTGCTGCAAGTATTTTAATTGTTAAGTAGGTTCAACTACCTCTCTTTTAGTCTCTAAGGGGCCGATTCAATCCCACGCGTTTTTAGCTAATTTGCATATTAAAATTCGCGCAAAAAAAAACCCTAACTCAATTGTCTGAAACTGGGTGCGCTAAACTGGTCACAACCTATTTTTTTCTCGCACCTCTCTGAGCAATGTTAGTCAATGAAGAAAACATTTTTTATTACACTGTTTGCCATTNTTTGGCTACATAAGCACCCAAAACAAGTTGTTACACTACTGATACATGTCACAGCACTAATAAGNTGTAAAGAGCAACAAATGTAACAAGAAAAGTGGAACAACACATAGAAATGTGTACATGTTAAAAATCAGTACAGGAAAGCATATTAAGGGTTAAGCTTAACGAAGGCTGATAGTGTTTTATTACACTGAAGTGTAATCTGCAGTGTCTCAGCACATCGGGATGTGCTTTCACTGAAAAGCCGTATATTGTGTAATGTGCAGAAACATAAAACTACTGATTCTAAAAAAAATAAGGTTCAAAAAAGAAAATAAACTAGCTTCAGGCTCCAGCATAGTAGGACGTTTGCTTGCTGGCTAAACTTTTGTTATTGCAACGTTCCTACTATGCTGGAGTCTGAATGAATGTCTATTACAGGGATTTAGGACCATTTTTCGTTACCTACAATTTAATGCAGTATTACATGTAAGTTTATTTTCTTTTTTGAACCTTATTTTTTTTAGAATCAGTAGTTTTATGTTTCTGCACATTACACAATATACGGCTTTTCAGTGAAAGCACATCCCGATGTGCTGAGACACTGCAGATAACACTTCAGTGTAATAAAACACTATCAGCCTTCCTTAAGCTTAACCCTTAACCATTCTTTCTAGTAATGTTTTTTTTAATAAAAATACATCTTAGCAGCAGCATATGCTGACATTAGGCATAAGCTGCTGCTTTGCTGCACGCGTTATTTTGATCGCTGATCTTCAAAATTATTGAATTACACCATAAATTAGTTGCGAAGCCGCGACAAAAAAAACATGTGTTAAAAAGTCACTGCTTCGCGCGGGATTGAATCGGCCCCATAGTCTCTATTTTTACAGGGCTTCATTAAAAGTGTATACATTTAAAATACTGTAATTTGTATTGTGAGGACAAAAAAGTAAAGTATAGGCTCTATTTAGTAAAATGAATCCTGCGTTTGATGTTTATGGTAGCCCCTGCTGCAAACCTGGCTACTTCGACTGCATGATTATTAATACTGCAAGGTCCCACGGTGGTCTACAAGACAATCGCAGACATCATAGCACTTTGCAGGAAGCCGAAGTCCTGGCACATGCGCAGTCATTCAATTCTAGAACTTTGGATGTTTCTGGGTCTCAGATTGAAAACAACTGCACATCTATCAGAGTTTCCGATCCTAAGTGAGCAGCATTTAACTGTTTTTTTAATTAACTGCTCATTGATTTTCATACAAGGAAAAACATTTTTTTCGTGCCTTTTGTTTTTGTTGTTATTGCAAATGTTTTTATTAATTTTGCACACAGTATTATTGCGGTCTCCCCATATCTACTCTCCCCACCATTTCCCCATTTACTCCCCCAATAAAAGCAACCAGAGGGAGGAAAAGAGAGGTCTATGTGGAGATTACTAGAATTCTAGCAATTTCATATTCACCAAAAAACGGGCATTATAAACTAATGATTACTAAATAGAGCCCTATTTTACTTGATCATGAGTGATTATGTATTTGCCCCAATGGACCAAATGCTTTATAAAGTTAATCAATTGTGAATGATACCGTGATTCTAATATGTAATATAATTATTATTTTAAAACCTATTTTCAACATGGAAAATAAATGGAAAATTTTAATTTATATGTGCTTAGACATAGACTTCATGGCCGATTATTAGAGGTTACAATTGCAAAGATATGCCAGTAACAATATTAAAGACAATGTTACATATTTAGTGCTTATACAAAGTTATATTGGACTGTTTTTTTTTATTATTGCTGTAAATAATGACGAGCACTTCTGAGACTTGTTCACTTTCAAACAGAAAATAAAAATAAAAAAACAACACCATTTNCAATATAGAGTTTGTCTTTTTTATCAAACAAGTAAAACTACAGATTTGAATACAATGAAATGGCTGTTAATACATATAAATGATTATGAAGACACTTTAACCATTTACGGTATGTCTATCTAATAACAAATTTCAGCATTGATATTAGAGTTACATTTTGGTCATTGTGAATTGTATTGTACTTGATTTTGTGGTAACCAGTGTGGGTAACAAAACACTGCTGCCTTTTACATATTGCTTGGTAGCTCCCTTTAATATTAAAAAGTATAGTTGTGTTTGAAAGACTTATCCAATAACTTGAGGCAGTTAGCACAAGTATGCTTTGAACATCAGTCATATATTCGTCATGACTGAATCAATGCAAACACTCTATAGGCTTTGGTCCATAGGGAAACCATCTGATTGTGGCTGTATTCTCTTTAGGCTCCTGTGGTTAATTTGTCATGTAGGCCTCTTTCTTTTATACAGTATGTAGAATAGATTTTGCTGTAGTAAGGGAAATTACATTCTACAATATTTCAGTCATTATGGTATGAAAGTATCATTTTGATGTTTGCTATGTGGCAGATATTGGTGCTTTAAAGCTCTTTCATATTATGTTTTGGTGAAGACAGGGATTTTAAATATGGAACTAATTATGTTATTGTACATGGTACGCCAATAAAAAGATGATCGATAACAGAGGCACCCATACTGCACATTGACCTTACAGTATTTAGTTGTGAATTGTTGATGTTCCAATGGGTGAAAATACTGAAAACAAACTTCAAACCAAATGTAAAATTAAATATTATTCTAGTGCCACAGTTCATTTGTGCTATACTCTTCATGTTATTTTAATAAGTCTTTGGAATAAACATTTTTTTTTTATGAAGTTAGTGTATATGTATGTGTATATATAGTTTTACACGTAAAGTTCAAATGTCCTTATGATTTGCAAATTATATATATATAAATATCACAAGTCATAAAAACAAGCAAACTCTTGCATCAATTAATGTATCATATATTAACAGAAAATGGAGTGTTTATTCCATATATCTCTGTGAAAGTGAGACAAAATACTTTGGGATTTACTGAATTTATGGATAAAGAAAACATAACACAATTCTGGCGCAACAGTATATGTTGTTAAGATTACTGGCATCAGTGTAGATATTCCTACAAAACCTGAATCTACTGTAACATTGGTTTTATTGTACTTTTTCTGTGGCACTGTAACACAAATTGTGACAACTCTTCCATCTTGTGACATATAAGCTATTTACTAGGTCTCAAGCCTGCAAGTCGCTCAGTTCTGTGCATTACAAAAAATACAGAAACCTTGAGAAAACATAGTCCCAAATGGCAAGCGTAGGAACATAACCGTTCCCAAATTCTCTGAAGTGCTGTGCTGCAAATTGTTCTGGCTCAGTACAGTAAAACCTTGGTTTCCAAATGACTCCATACTGCTTCTGTAAATATATTATACCATTGTAAAAACAGCTTAGTTCAGTTACAGAGACAAAACCTTGGTAATACTGCATGTCTCGCTGTCACCTGAGGGATCATTTATAAAGATGCTCTTATTTTTTTTCTGCCGTGCATTGTTGGACATGTAACACACAGGCTTATCATAATGGAATATGTTCAGCATTTCAGCAGATTTGTGCAAACCCGTGTATGTTTCACTGAAAGGAATTCCTAGCTGTGCTGTCTCCACTTTTTTCTTTATTATTAATATAGATTTTTTTTTGTATTTTTATTTTTAGGTTTTTACATGTGTATAAAGTGTACTAACCAAAGTTCATAGCAGCCATATTCGTAGCATTGTGAGTTGGATTTAAAAAGTTACTCTTCTGAATTTCTGATTCCCCATTGTGCAAGATTCAGGATTCCATACTCTTGTTCTTTTGCTCATTGAGTCTTGGGAAGAATTATTTTTATCCGAGTCCTCTGAGTAAAGAAACAAAAACTCCACAAATAAGGCTCCAGGTATAACTCTGTGCATCGCTCTAACTCTTCTAGCCCATGCTGGTTGAAATTGGCCTCCCAGGTTGACCTCCATGGAATTCCTCTGTCTCTATATATTAAGAGCAAACATTATGTGTGTAGCAAAAGTTCTAAATTAGAATGTGCAGTTGAGTCTTTCTTGAGAAATTACAGGAATAGTCTAGGAAGCCTGTTTCAGCCATTCCTACAGGCCAGAGACCATGACTTGAAAGGAAGGCTGCACATGTCTGTGCCGAGGACTGGCACTGGGGCTTACACATGGGCTGGCACAGCTTGCATCTACACCACCTATTGATGGCAAGTAGGCATGGTGGAGGATGGGTAGTTGTAATGATAGCCGTCGTTGTATACTGTTAAGAAAGCAGGAAGACATAATACAGTTAGTTGTTGCTACTGCATTGTTACAATTGGAAATCGTCTTTAACCTGATTCTATATATATTTTGGGTATATAATTTTATGAAAGAAGTCTAATGCATTTTTGGTGATATGATTGTCTTCAGAATAGTATAACGTTCATTATATATTCATATATTCAGGGCAACTTTCCAGAATCTGGGACAGGGTACGTTTGGGCTGTTAAATACAGTTCCTCAATTTTTCTGACTGTTGATCAGTTGGATGAGTCATTGCCTGACCCTGGTTTAACCTCTAATGAGGATGATGAAGATAAATTATACATACGGCTTTGCTCTATATGCCCCTGTTTAACTCAAAAGAACCAGATTCAGTATACTTCCCTGCATTTACCTCTTCTCCCTTTACAGCAAACTGATTAAATAAAGGTATAAAAACAAATAACCGTCCATCAAAACAACTATATTGAATTGAGAGTATCAATATAGCTTGTTGATAGAATCGGGGCATATTGCACCAATCACAGTACTGCAAAAAGAAATGTAAGGCATTTATGTCTTGGTAGTGTCACATGATTTGATAAGGAATTTGATACTTTCCTAATGCTTATACTTGATCAAACCAAACCATTCTCAGTAGTACTTACTGCTCTGGTGAGTTGATATCTTCTATAGGTTCTTTGCTGGTTCTGGAGGATTCTATAGTGTTCCATTGTGGAGAAATATTTTGAGCATGATGGTTTTTTAAAACAGCCTTTTCACCATCTGTATGCAGAAAAAAAAGATTTCTATTAGAAGCTATTATATTTACCCCAAGCTCCTTCTACTGCATGTTATATTTATGCAGTTTAACCTTTCATGATTGTAAAAAAAAACTATCCGAAGCCGAAACTCTGTTTTGATTACAGACTGGTCTGTATATACACAGTACAAGTTACATACACAGGACTCACTTCAGACCTAAAAAATTACATTTTCTGATTGTTGGGAATGAACAGTGTTTGCGTGTAGGCAGACTTCTGTACTGAAAATGTTTCTGATAGCAGGTAAGTAATGTAAATAGCATAATAAATACAAGCTGACCCCCCCCCCTCATTCTGTCCATTAGCTTTAATCCGCTGTTCTCATGCCTTGAGTGCAAAAGTGACGTTGGTATGGATTCAGTTCATAGTTCTTTATTACTTTGTCTCCCATCTTTTTCGCTCAATGTTCAAATTAGAGTGATTCATTTTTTAAATGAAATAATTGAAAATGTATTATTTTCTTTATCATTACACAAAATTCTAGTTACATGAACTGTTTCTGATTGCTTAAAAATGATTGCTTTTTCAAATGCACAATATCCAACTTACCTTTGCTATCTGTAAAGTTTTGTATACTGAGGATGTCGTTTAAATCCTGGTAGTGATTCTGTTTGATGTAGGTTGTTTTCTCTGGTGTATCCTGTAGTTGCATTGTTACCTCCTCCAAATCTTTATCCAGCTATAAAATAATTATACTGAAATTATCTCAAGAGATTATCTAATTCTAGTATATTTATTATTTATTTTATTTATTTATTAACAGGTTTTTATATAGCACCATCTCAGATTACTAATTCATGATTCATTTGTTGTATTGTTAACGTTTGTGCTGTTCCCCACACTAAACCAGTAATAAAAACTACTAGGGGAAAAAAAATACTGCTGGAAATGTTGACAGTCCATTCATTCTCATGGCTGGTGCTGTAATGGTTTCAGTGCTGAGAGCATCAAATGTTGAATTATTTTTGGGAAAACATGTACACTTTCACGGGCTATTGTTGAGCTAGTAAATGTTTTACAAGACACTTTCATAGTTTGTCTCATTCTTAGTCATTTCTCGCATTAATCATTTTGTGCTTGTACTGATTTGTTATCTGTAATATAAACCATTAATTTATTTATATTTATGGAGAGCACTGGTGCAATATTTTACTGTTTTAGATTCATTAATTTGTTTATCCTTGAATAATTTACTTTTCTGTCTTTAATTATTATATATATACACATATACACATATATATTGAATGTCACACATCATATAGTCCACATGTGTTATGTACCAGATAATTGGTAATGTTAATATTCTTCCCAAGTGGGTAAAGCTGGTTGCCATTTATCACACAGCAAGATATTTCAGACAAATGAATTACAGACTGGACCATGGCACTACATGTCATGGTTTTGGCATGCAGTCATATTTTGCTTGATCTTTGCAAAGTTAAGTTAGATCATAGTAAGATTATATAAATGTACAAAATAAAACAGAAACTTTTGTTAGGCAAAATGGATGATAGTGAAACTATGTACCTCAGTGATCTTCATTCGTAAGCGATGATTCTCAGACTGCAGGCCTTCTAGCCGGGAAGTACTGGCTTGATTTACACTGGTGACTGAAGTTGATGTCTTTGAATCTTCTTTTTTTTGATTGTGTGTGAATTGAAATCTCCTGTTCTGTGTTGCTGCATCAGGATTTGTCCTTAGGGTAATTAGCTATGGAAATTGAACAATAACTTACTACACCACCATAGAACAATGCTGAAACATAACTCAATAGAAAGTAATGTCCTTACAAGGCAGGTGCTATATTATTCCAGCAATTTTGGTTACATGTAATTTTCAGTGCATGACTAATGATCTGAATGGGGAAAGGCAACATTAACTATTTATACAAATAAACATTTCAATTATGCAGTAATAATTCAAGCAAGTTAAACTTTGGAATGAGTAATGGTGGAAGAAAATTGATTATCTTCACTTATCTAGACAGCAGCTGCAGCCTTAAAAATCGTACAAAGCTAGCATTTACAGTCTAATGTAGCAATAGTTTGATTACACTGCTATTTCAAGCTAATCATTTATAACAGAACTTCTCAAAGCATTTTCTGTCAGAATTATGCTAAGTGGATTGGGAAGAATTTTGATGAAGAAAAAATTTTGTGTTAATAAGATTAACTTTAAAACATACCAAATTCCAAGACAACAGGACATTAAAAGGAGATGTGTGTCTGCCTTTAAAAAAGTACTGTGTTCAATACAGTAGATAATAACTCTGGCCTGGATCATGCTTCCCACTCCTCTCTCGTGGTCGGAAAAGGCAGGGGACTAACAACTTGCGCTGCTAGAACCCTACCTCAACTTAATCATGCAGGTCAACAGACGATGTGACCCCACAATTACACTCTGTCCCCTCCCAATCACTTAATTTAATGTGGGGGACTGGTCTGGCCCCCACTATTAAGTTTCAGATCATGAACTGGATTTGACTACCGTTCACAGACAGGTTTGTGTTTACGTGCGGGGGATGGGGGTCACTTAAGTGTCCAGAAGCCTACCTTAAAATGAATTGATCTGCAAACCTCTGCTCCGCCTACAGTGTGGGGATTAGACAGCTAATATGAAAATGCTTGAAAAATTTTCGAGTAACTGATGTGCACATTCAAAGTTAATTTAAGTGATCTACGCAGAAAACTTGCATACATCACTTAATCTTTACAAGTCTGGATCCAGTCCCATGTTATCAATAGCTTTAAACTGTGAGAGAAGCTAAATGAGTATTTATAGGAATCACTAAAATACATATAATATGGAGGAAATAAAAAAATATAGGCACATGCAGAAATTCTATTACAAAGGCACAGTAAGGATATAAAATCACATTTACTGAACACTAACATTTTTCAGAAAAATGACAATTTAACATCTGCTTCCATTGTAAATAATGTACGAATGGGAATGTAATCATAGTATTCATTAACATTTTTTGACTATTAAATTTTGAATTACATTAGAAATTTTTTATTTGTATAATAAAAATAAATCCGTATTAACATTATCCTATCCAAGCGTAAACATTAACTACAGTTAAACTGACTAATTCCTGTAAGAGGAAATATAAATCAGTTCTCATTATGTTTGTGGAAATGTTTTCAAAACTTGAAACACCCCCAATACTCTGGAACATTTGTCTGCACTTTTAATGTAATTGTATTGCATGTATAATATGATTTTGGCTGGTGGTACAACATATTTTAAATAGACTGTCTGCAAACTCAGGGATACGGGTGGGGACATTTAAAATAATTGTGACTCATTAGTCAAGCGCCAGTGCCATCCTAAGCTCGCAGCTGTGCTAGTTCACCATGTAAATTAGTGGAACATTGATTTAGTTTTATTAGATTAGTGCTGCCTACTGAATAGGGAGCATTACTAATTAATCTTTAGTGTTGTGGGCAGTTTTCAGGCTTCTATCGTGGATATAGGCCAATCTCAAGAAAAGCTTCTGCGACCCCCAAAAAGAATAGACCAGCTCATGTTTACAAACAGCTGGCCAAGACATGTGTATTTTTGCACATTACATGCACTCAGTTTATGAAGCTACTATTAACTACAAAATCACATGATAATCCTCTTGGAAAATGTGTAATCCGCACACAGCCTTGTTCTGAGAGGATGCAAAAAGAAAATAACAGATAAGAAAAGGAATGGTGAAAATCACCTTATTGCAATAATGCACATTTACTCCTCTTATACTTAAATGTTTCTTATGTTACAAATATATTTAATTTACTATTAAAATTGTAATTTTGTTTAAAAAGCTAGTAATTTAGGGGCAGATCCTGATGGCAGAAACGCACCTAGATGCGGAAAATGAACACAATATAGAGTGCCCATGTGCACTTTATCTTCTACCTTTACGGATCCATAGGGTCCAGTCCCCCGTAAGGGTCATGCATAGTGGGAAGCGAGCAGTGCGTATATATATATATATATATATATATATATATATATATATATATATAGAATGCAAGGGGGCGAGGGAAGGGAGGTAAATAGTACAGTAAGGGCTGGCTTTAGCCCTTCTGTATTATGCAAATCTTTGTACCATCTGCATTTAAGCTCTGCAGACCTATGCGGTGGGGTGTGGTTACGGAATGTTGGAAATGTTAGGAAACGTTAGGATCTGGTCCTTACATGCTAAAAATAAATGAATGAACAATCCAGACAGTGTAAGAATACATACATTTCTGATATGAGTCAGCAGGATATAACCTGCATCAATCATTTCTGGCCAACCATTTTAACTGTTTAAAGAGCACTCTGGAAAGTTTGGGCTTATATAAATAATTAAAATGGTTAGAAGCACAGAAAAACATAATGTATGGATTATTATTGCTTTGAAAGGCATTTTACATAATAATCATGAAGATGTACTCCAATATTGGTAACTTTTTTTTACTTAATAATATGTCTGTATTATTTATATATTCCATTTTTTGATGTTGTGAGGATGCACTTAAGAGGTTACCACAAATGTGCATGAATGAGAGCTCTTTAGCAAGTCTTGCTGAATATAGGTCACAACACGTTGCTGGAAGAACTAATTACTAGACAAAGAATTAGCATATAAAAATTAATGATATGGAAAAAAGGGAAACTCACCTTTGGCACAAATACTAGACAGAGTGTGATGGTACTGCAAAATATGATGACTAAAGCCACAATACAGAACTGGACATTAGGCTGGTCTTTGGTAAGGAAGGAGACTGCAGCTCCTATTATACACATAATCCCCACGTTGTACACACTCATTCCTATATACTTGCTGTCATTCAGTGCTGGAATGCTTACGTTCCGGGTCTCCCATGCCAAAAAGCAACCAAACAACTAACAAAGAAAAGAATATATTTATAGATTTTTTTTAATATACATTTTAAAATTGGCATTCAAGCATAACATTACAAAGAACACAATACAATATTGACATGTTTGAATATGAGAAGGTACATGAACAATACAGCATTTTATTTAATAATGTAGTATGAAATAATGATAAAAGCATGTTGTTCTTGAGTAAGTTATGTGGTTAGTTATACACTGGATGCAGTAGGAAAGAAATGTACTGAACAAGGGATATTGGGCAATAGCAGCATGTATAGCATTCTATAGCGTTCTGATCTGCAGTGGAGTTTGTGTCTGGATTGCATTTAAGCCATTTATAAGGTGTTTGCACAGAATTCAGAATGTCTTTATTTTGATGTTAAGGTCTGGAAGAGGCCCAAAGAGTGACTATTTTTATATTGTAATTACAGTTGCTTCATGATAAGACTCCTCCTAAAATTAATATTTGCTTCTGAAGGCTCTCTTGTGTTAATACTGTTTAGTACTGGGTAATTATATAACCCCAGCGTACAGTTCAGGGTCATCTGATTCGTTACTGAGGTGCAGTAATACATCAAGCTCACCATCTCTATTGCTATTTTGGCAATTAATTCCAAACTTTCCAGCATGGTCTTAGTCCCTTGATGATTGATGAGAAATAATTAAGGTTTTATGTCTTCGCCAAAGTACTTGTTACAAACATCAGGCTCATTATTATTATCATATTATTAACTAAGTCCATAAAGGATAATAGAAATCAGAAGCTAACTAATGCTTTGGTGTGTAGAAGGTAGCTAGGGAAAACTTTCTTGGTCTAATTTTATTTTGCAATAAGGCTGCAATTGTATTATGCTAAGCAATCACATTGTCAACTTATAAATAAAAGACATTGGTAAGTAGACTGAGTTTCACTTACCATGAGTAGCCCTTTGTAGGCATAGACAATTCCAAGCCAGATTGTCATGTGAGTGTTCTCACAGTGTTCCAGAAATGGAAGAATTGCAATGTCTCTCCCTGCAGGGTCAGGCTACAAAAAAAAATGTATATTTAGGGATTTAAGTATTATATCGAAAAAAAATACAACCTGTAATACCTAATTTTCCATGAAAAAAAAATCCATGAATTACAGTAATACTAATTAGGCTGTTTATCAGTTGAAACAAATCTTTCAGGATACTCATACATTGCATTGCATGCATGCGCAGAGTCTATTCCCAGATGTGTTATCCTACATACTAGCAACATTTCTTCATAAAAAGTCTTCAGTGATGAACTGGTAAATTAACTGTCAATCTTAAAAGTACTTGATGTGATGATAGGTGATATGGAGTGTATGATTTAAATGCTTCTCCCCTGTCCACCAGGCCAAACTCTGTATGTGCACCTCTGGATTGTGCACAGAAGTCTCGCTTTAGCACATGTCATGTATGTAGCAATGTAACATGTAACAGTGCACATGTATGGACGATTTATCAACATTTATTTGAACATTCACAATAGAAAAAAGGCATTTTTGGCATTTTGTTAAAAAGCTGGCAAACCTTAATCTTACTGTATTCTAAGAAAGTCTTTTGTTCCACCATGATTTTGGTATACATCCTATTAATTAGCATTAGGTGCGTGTGATTTTATAAGACTTGTACCCACATTATCCTTTAAACGCCACAATGAACCACTTGTGGTTCTATATAGACAAAGAATCTGAATCTCAAATAGAGGGAAAATGACATTTCCTTGGAAATGTTGTATCCATGTGTTTTGGATTCTATATAAAGCACTCCCTAGTGATGTCAGGTACCGTTTTAGATCAGAGTGCATGGAGAAGGCTGTGCACTGGAGCTGTGCTGAAATAGTAACCACAGTGTTTTATGTGGTTGGAGGTGGTTAAAGGCATCTTTAATTTGTGAGTCTCTATGTCTGCCTGGAATGTAAGGTGTCATTGCTGCAGTTATTATAGAGATGATACTACAGCTATACAATCTGCATAATGTAAGCAGCAATAATATTTTGTTTGCTACACTATTCCATGATTCCTTAATGAGATATATCTGTATCAACCTGCATAGTGTACACCATTGTTTTCAGTCTTACACTTGGATTGTGGGGCTTGTAACTTAGGCAAGACCAGAAAAGGAATTATATGCATGGGAGTTTGGGTTGTCTCTATTCTTTAATAATCCACGTAGTGTACTCCATTGTTTGTCTTACAAGCAGAAGGAATATTTTTATTTTCCTATTTATTTAAATATGTGACCAAATCCTTGGCTCTAATAGTGTCACTTGCTGTCTCCATACACTCCATATGCTCTTTCAAACTGGATAGGGCCTTGCTGGTTGATATGTTCATGTGAATCCACCATGGACCGTTCTACAGAACTAAAACAATCGCATTTCTTCAGCTATTAAACAATGGGGGGTATTTACTAAGCCTCGAATTGTGTTTTTCGATTTTACACTTCGAATGTTC
>JABWIB010000228.1:41573-63096 GCA_016617825.1 Platyplectrum ornatum | reverse complement strand
GGTATAAGGTGACGTGTATATACTGGAGGGTGGTATAAGGTGAGGACATGTGTATGCACTGGAGAGTGGTATAAGGTGAGGACATGTGTATACACTGGAGGGTGGTATAAGGTGAGGGCATGTGTATACACTGGAGGGTGGTATAAGGCGAGGGCATGTGTATACACTGGAGGGGGGTATAAGGCGAGGGCATGTGTATGCACTGGAGGGTGGTATAAGGTGAGGACATGTGTATACACTTGAGGGTGATAGAACACGAGGGCATGTGTATACACTGGAGGGTGGTATAAGGTGAGGGAATGTGTATACACTGGAGGGTGGTAGGTTCAGAGGAAATTTGGGGAATTACACTGAAAGAGTAGTGGATAAGTGGAATAGCCACCCATGAGAGGTGGTGGAGTAATACAACAGAGCAGTGTAAGCAGCTTGGGATAAATATAAGAGTATTCTGAGTGTCACACACAATAGAGAATCCCTGTGTCCCCCATGTGCCACCACAGCAGTGACATCACCCTGAGGTTACTCACTGTGTCTGCAGCTCAGAGCCACTGTCCTGCTGGAGAGGCACTTGCTGCCATGGCTCCCTGGTCTGGCTGCTGGATACAGAGAAAGGGGGGGAGAGGGGAGGGGGGGAGACTGCAACTTCCCGGCTCAGACATACTGTTAATGCCTCTGCAGAACCACTGTTATAGCATGTAAAAGTGCTGCTGACATTCTCAGCAGCACTTTTAAATGCTATAACAGAGATTCTGCAAGAGCACTATCAGTATGGCTGAGCCGGGAAGTTGCGGTCGCGGTGCCGCAATCGCGTCTTTTTTTTTCTTAGATCGTGTTCGTTGCAGCATTCAATGCTGCCTATTCCTAGGGCCCACCGGAGGATCCAGTCCGAGGCTGTACATAAGCACCTTCTTCCTCCCATACATATATCAGTATATCATTATTCTGAAAGGGGAGAGATGTCCGTGTCTGCATACTGCAGACATGCCGTTTTAGTAAAGCTTATTTTTGGGGTAGGGCTTATTTTAGCCCTATTTCCATAGTTAGGTGTAGGGCTTACTTACAAGGTAGGTCTAATTATAGGGGAAACACGGTAGCTCACAGTGCAGTCAGAAAAAGTATAACATCATCAGCAACGCAGCCTGAGGTGAGAAGCATTGCCCCAGGAAGTAACAATTAGGGGCCAATTCAATTGATTTTGCACTCCTTACGCAAGGGGGGAGGGGTGAAATTGCATAATATTTTCTCATTGCTCATAGTCACTTATAAAAGGACATGATTTTCCCCTAACGTAATAAAGGGAAAAGAGCGCAACCAGCTTTTTCCATCTTTGCAGGGATTCGAATCAGCTCCTTAGAGCTTTATGCTGGTTGTATGGTGGCAGATATATGGAGGTATATAAATATATCTCTCCATCCCCCGACCTCTCCCCTTCCGCTCCTTTCCATGGTTTCTGACTGCCTCTCCTCCATCTCCACCTGGATGTCCCAGCGCTCAACATGGACAAAATGGAAATCGTAGTTTTCCCTACCCCCCCTCATCAAATCGCCACCCACTATCTCCATTACCATTGACAACACCACCATCACCTCCACCCCACATGCCCACTGCCTAGGTGTTATCCTTGACTCCTCACTCTCCTTTACCCCCAACAGCCACCCCTTCCCCTCCACTGAAGCCATCAAGATGCTTATTTACTCTCTTGTCATCTTGCGTCTAGACTACTGTAATAGCCTTCCAAAAACACACCTATCTGTCCTACAATCCATACTTATGCAGCATCTACACTCCTCTTCCTGACCCGTTGCACCACATCCACTTCCCCGCTCTGTCAATCTCTAGACTGGCTTCCTATCCCCTTCAGAACTTCTCACCACCACTTACAAGGCTCTCTCATTTTCCTTTGCTTCCTACCTCTCCTCTCCATCCACACACCATCCGGTCCCCTTCGCTACACTAATGACAGCCGTCTCAATTCCCAACTTATCACCACCTTTTATGTACACATCCAGGACTTCGTTCGAGCTCCACCCTCCAAGTCTTTAAACGGTCAACTTCTTCAGAATGGCCTACCCCCACCTAATTACTCTACCCTCTCCCCCTCATCTCAATGTCTTCTGTATTGTCTATCCCTTCTTTAGCATGTATGGTCTAACAAACAGACCCCCCACCTATTATCTACCTCAACTTGGCCCCATCTACTCCCTCCTGTCTTTCTTCAGTGTAATCCATTATACACTTCCCAACCCTCTTAGTTTTTATTCCCAGTATGTATGTATTTCATATTTGATACTATGTACTATGGTAATATACCCCATGCTTTATATGATTTAATATTTGTTATTGTATTGTTACACTGCACCCCATGCTATGTATGTAATATGACTATGTACGGCACTGCAGAAATTATGTGGCGACTTAATAAATAAATGTTAATAATAATAATAATATATATTGACATGCATGTAATCAGTGCATCAGTGCATTTCTTGCCAAATGATTTTTTTATATCTTCTGTCTTCGTATTTTGCGTAGCAGAACAGCTGTACTATATATCAATATATTATTCATGTTTCTGATTTGATAAGTGGAATTATTTGGCCACTTACTTAAATACATGTCTTGCTAACTGCAAACATGTTTGTTGGATGTACCACCTGTATTGCACACCAAAAAAAGCTAAATTTAATAAATAGTTGAGAACTTCTCTGTAAAATTGCATATGCATAATTATAATATATATTAATATAAACTATGTTTGTTTATACTAGCAATGTCCCTATAGACATCTCCAAAAGACATCTCCAAAAGAAGTTAATTTGTGTCTTTATACATCATTAAGTTTATGAATCTAATCCTTAATGTACCATTTTAATACCTTACTAATTTGCAGAGCCATTTATACAGATGTATCTTCTTTCAGTCATGAGCCGAGATGAGAAAAATGCAGTCACCTTAAATAAAATATTTCTATATGCTATATATTATAGCAGTGTAGTTTAGTATAAAAGCAAAATTAATTCCATGCAAAATCAAAAGAGCTTGGGTTTAGTAAGAGTTAGGGGTGATTTATGTGTGGTAGTGGTAAAAATGTAAATGTTTAATTGTAACAGAAACACACTGTTTTAAAGGTGTGGAGTATTGGAGCGTGCCATTGAAAGCTCAAGAGATTGTGTAGACACCAGAATGAAGGAATATCCAAAGAAAGTAAACATGAGTCAATCACAGGTTCATGAGTGAGTCTATACTTAGACAGTAAAAACTGCATGATGTAGGTTTAAATAGCTCAGCCTTGATTAGTACCTGAACGGTTGCTAATGGCAAGAACACCTGAAAGGTTGCTAAATAGGCAATCTACTACACAGGCAAAATAGCAAGATAGTGGGATGATCAGTAATCTGAAACAGGTTTAATCCATGATGAAGTATTAGAAAGACTCAAATAAATGGGCAAAGTGGCTCTTCTCTGCAGTCCATTTTTCTAGGTTTATCACAACCATTGGAGGAATTGAGTGTCCATTTTGGTATATCAGAAATGTATAAATATATTTTCAATAATACAATAGTATTATAGTCAATCAGTTATAAAGCTGGCATTGACAAGAATTATTGGTGCCCAGCAGTACATCCTTCTTCTCTTGTTTTTCATTTAAAAATATTATGGGAAAAAAGAGATTCGCTTCCCTTGGTGTAATTACTAAGAAAATGATCCTTGTTTAATGCAGATAGGCATTTTCCAGATGCGGAGATGGTGTGTGCATTTGTATTGTTCATGCCCAGAACCAGAACTCGCAAGTGTTGTCCAGTATGAGAGGCTTTCTGGGGCATATTTCACTCCATACATCCGGATTTAGGCTTGATGGGTGGGGTATGATATTTAAATAGACAGTATAGGCTGAGCTCAGGACAAACACCATTTGGCATAGAGATGGGTCTGGAGTATTTTTTATAGTGTTCTGACTAATCTATATATGTTTTGAGGGAATGCATTAAGAAAGTAAGATTGTAGCTTAGGACTGGAGCAGACTACTGAAAAATACTATTAAATCAGGATCAGGCCCTAGGTCTGCCTTGGGACACCCTCATATAGGAGAACAATAGCAGAAACACCCATATGACTTATTTCACTATTGATTTTTGCATATAGGGGTGTTCTCTAATCTAAATAGCACATCCCAAATCTTAATTTTACCCTTCTTCATATTGAACTATGTTTTTTTTAATGGTCTATACTTGTTTGCACATGTTTTGCCCTCTCTCTCAAACTCTGGATTAGTTCTTGCATGTACAAATACCAATTATAATAACTATAAACACAGTAAGTACAGAAAATGTACATCTTGTGAACTCAAAGATGTAGGTTCTTACAGTGGATTTATGCTATACTCTTTAGCTAATAACTAATGCTTGAGAAGTGCACATTTAGGCCCTGGTCTGCGGCAATATATACGCAGATAGTATGTTTCAAGTAACATTACATAAATGCCCAGCACACTGTCTCTGCTGGATTTCACACGCACCCAGCTGAACTAATGGTGGAGGAGAAAATGTGAATTATCCGAGCAAGCCACATTCTTCCATTGCTCCTTCTCCAGTTCTGAAGCCGTAGATAGGTGTCAACATGGACACTGAATGATATGTGGCTACACAGCTAAAATGCGACAATTTGCAATTTTAACACCTTTCTATCACAGTCAAAATGACATTTTCAGCAATATTTGCTACAGATATTTCTTCTGTGGGATTGAGCCAGGCAAGCCTTTCCTTTCTACATGCATAAATGAGCATTGGGGTCTAAACTTACTAGCAGGGAGATTGAAAAGTGAGGACGTTGTCCATAGCAACCAATCAGATTCAAGCTCTCGGTTTCATTTTACACACTGGAGAATGTGAGCTCAAATCTGATTGGTTTCTATGGGCAACATCCCCACTTTTCAATCTCACTGCTTAGTAAATTTAGGCCTGGGTGTTAATGATCCAGTCACTGGTTGTCCTTCCTTAAACATCTTTTGATAGGTATTATAAAACATTGTAAAATTGAGACCAGTAGATGCTATATATCAGTCACTTTTTCTTGTATTCTGCTATAAAGAACACTACCTAAATATATTTATATAGCTCTTTAATGCACTTTATACTCTGCTAATACCTCTTCCCCTCCCCCCCTGCCTTTTTTGATCCCATACTTGGGTGTTGGAACATACTTATTGTGTATAGAGTTATATATAGGTACACACACACTCACAAAGTGGTTGTAATCAGCACTCATGCCATTTTGGAGGAGCACTGACCCAAATGTCTAGCCTTCTGAATTTGGCCCCTATCAAAGTTGCTTACATCCTTAAGCTTGCCCATTTATACTGATTTCAACGGAACAATTTAGAACAAATCCAATATATCCCATATCTTTACAGGTGTTACTATGATATTTATACACTTTAAATATAAGTGGTTCTATCTATCTATCTATCTATCTATCTATCTATCTATCTATCTATCTATATGGAGAAATTACAAATGTATCAAGTATATATGTATTACACAATTTCCAGACATTTATCATATTACAGAATGTAAGTGACCTAATACGACATAAATGAACAGATCTGATTTGTAAAAATGTTTAGATAAAATGGACTTTTATGATTGTGAACCTCATTAGTGTGCAGATTCATGATAGACTGACTGTGGTTTCATAAACGGACAAGTCATTTCTATAAATTGCTTCACATTTCCTTTAGAATGTGATCTTCCAAATGCCCCGTTGGAGTCCATTATTTGTCCAGCCATCAATTACATGGTCACAATGATCTCAGCACTACAAACGATTAACTAAGCTTCACTGTGGAACACTGTATGTAGGCTATTTTTGACATGAATTTATTGAGAAGACTTCTTGCTGTATGCTATTCTTGAATTCACTGTGATCTGTTCTAAAGTTTATATGTTTTCTGAAGAAGCCTTTTTTTTCTTTGCCTTAACTTTTTGTTTCAAGCAGCGCTGGGATCAAAACATCACAGAAGTCAGTCTTTTAGTGCCTAGAGATTACTTTGTTGTTGTATGGTATTGTATTTTCCATACAACTCTTATTGTAGATTTCTTGCAGAAAAATGGTTAGTCTTCTAATAATAAAATCCCCCACACAGTATCACACACTTGAACTGTATCACTATTCTTTATAGGTATGTAATGTAATGATTTACACTAATGTCCACTCACTCGATAGGTATCCAAATTTAGAATTGATTTACTTTTACATCTACTATTATTTATTTTCCAACCACATTTATGTGGCTTTAAATAATGAATCATATAAATAGCTTACTATTATCATACTAATATATGTGTTGTATATTTGTTATTGTCTTTGTTTTATAAGGTAACTTAAATTGAGAATTGTTGATGCAACATACAGAGGCTCACCTCTAAGGCCCTAAAAATACACACAGAAAATGGTCTTGAAACGTCTATAGCTACTGCCATACCTCCCACGTGTTCCGATTTTAACGGGAACAGTCCCACCTGCCTACGAGCTAAGCATTAATGTTTTTTTTTTCCATCAACAAAATATACAATTTGCAGCGATCGTGGCATCAATAGGAGCCGGGCTGGGGCGGGACATTTGTATCCCAATCTTCCACGGGAAAATGTTGGGAGATATGCTGCTGCCCATTGCAGTAAGATGCAAGGCAACTTTTTCTCAATGTGCAAATTTGACACTTGTTTGCTGTTACTCCTAACTCTGTATCAGCCCCTGTGTTTCTGCTGAAAGGCGTATTATATTAAATGTTTAAAATATCAAAAGCAAATATTTATTCAAAGAGACATATCAACAGATAAAATAAGTAAAAAAGTCACAATTGGTTATAATAGAAGATCAGACGGATTATAAAAGAAGTACAAACTCAGATAAATATAGATAAATATAGAAACCAAACAATGGACTGATCCAGACCTCCGTGCAAACTATGTACACCCTGGTCTAGACTTACTCAGAAGAGGGGAATGAACTCCTTTCTCCCTCCTCTCTGCCGTAACAGGGTTCTGTTTACCTTAAGTTTCACAACCTTAACCCCACCATTCTAATTACCATGCCTATCTCTAACATACAGCCCCATGCACATAACTTAAGGGATTCACACAAGTTGCATGTTTATATTCCTTAACATTCTTGTGTGAGCCTATATAATATCCACCTATGAGCAGTGATACTATCCTGGAGAGAGGCCCACTGCTCATAGGTGGAACACGGATGTAAATCTCCCGGCCCTGTGTTTAGTTAATTGTTTTATTTACCGATGCATGTATAAAATCATATGATGATTTTATTCACAATTAGCCATATGATTCACTAGTATGTGTATTTGTGCTACACATAATAGCTTGATATTAGAACTAATACCCAATAATGGAAAGTAAGTGTTTTCCATGTGGTCAGACTTGAAATTGTTATGCCTTGGTGCATGCGCGCACATCTGAACAATTTAACTGGAATGAAAGCCATGTGATCCAGACTTCTGATCATTGACACATTGATGACAGATAGCTAGTAGGAGGGATTTAGTATTACCATGCACAGTGTAGGCAAGGACTCATACATTTGACTTTGGATCCCTCACCATTTTAATCTATCAGATCCTGGCTTATACTGCACGACTTTATGCAATAAATTAAGATTTACCAAGAAAATTTAAACCTCATTAGATTTACATAATATATATATATATATATATATATATATATATATATATAAATATATATATATATGGTATTATTAGACCACAGCGCTCGGGACACTAGCCGATGTAAAAAGTCTCGCCGAAATAACAATGTATATAGTCTCTTATATAACGATTTTATCTCACAGTTCTGATGTGTAGTTAGTTTTCAGCTCAGTCTCTATGCTGTCCTGAATCCGACCGTCCCGTGCCGTGCAGGTTCACTCTCTGGAGTAGCGTCTCTCTCTCCACGTGCGTCTCATGTCCGTTCGCTAGTCCTGCCCACAGATGCCGTCCAGCTTCGTTCCTCCTCTTCTCTTACTTCTCTCTTTCCCCCTAACGCTTCTCCCGGCTCAGGATAAACACTCAATCAAAACTAAAAGCACTTCATCTGTGTCTTTTTCCCTCTGAAAATCATGAAGCAAGTGAAAGAAACACAGAAGGGAGTGCTTTCAGTTTTGATTGAGTGTTTATCCTGAGCCGGGAGAAGTGTGAGGGGGAGAGAGAGAAGTAAGAGAAGAGGAGGAACGAGGCTGGACGGCATCTGTGGGCAGGATTCTGCATAAGGAAAGCAACATGGGCAAAGGTTTACATATTGCCTATGCTCACTAGATTGTTTTAATGATGTCATTTTTATAACCTTAGGTTATTAAGTAGAACACATTAGAATGTTAACAAATTAGTGAGAGTAAGGAAAAACAGTTTGCATTAAATTTTATGGCAAACCATCTGAGAGTCTTAAAAGTAAATAGACGTGGACTGTAATTTGCAGAAATGTTCTTCTAATATGCGTAATAACAGCACAACCACCGCCATTCATGAAAATGCGCAAATTACTTGTCCCCAGTAATAAAAATATAACAAGTTAGATAACTAAAAAGAAACAATTGTAATCAGCAGTTCCAGATGGTACAGCAACACAAATTTGACAATAATACAGCCAACACAGTCCTTCCTCTCACACTTATACCATTTATGACCTAATTTTGCAGGGGGAGCCTGTCAAATTATGGGCTGTGGCCCACTAGCTGCCTGGAGATGTGATGCTCCGGCTGTCGCGTTCCCAGATCAGCCGCCACAGCATTGTACTCATAAGGAGGTTCATTTCAAAGCTCTTCATAAAGTTTATATCTCACAAGCACAGCACAAACACATTGGCCTAAATTTACTGAGCTAAGTGAGATGTGGGGATGTTGCCCATAGCAACTAATCAGATTCAAGCTCTCAATTTCATTTTACATACTGGTGAATATGAGCTTGAATCTGATTAGTTGCTATGGGCAACATCTTCACTTTTCAATCTCCCTGCTTAGTAAATTTAGGCCATGGTAGCTGATGAACCGAGTCGATGCCAGAAAAGCTATTTTACTAATGCCACCATTATACATAACTTATGGTAATGTGGAAAGATCTGCAAGTTCTGGGACATAATTTTATTTCTAAACTCTATTTTTCATGTTGTTCTTCCTATTTTCCATGTTCATCACTGGACTCATTTTTCTGATTGGTATCAACGTTGCCATTGTTATGTTATTGTAAAGGTTGACAAACACGTGGTATGCCTTATTATGTTTTTGTCCTTTTTGTTTCTCCTTTTGTTTTGGTATTATTGTTTTATATTGTATGCTTGTATCCATATCTAGGGGTATATTTACTAAGCAGTGAAATTTCAGTGAGATTGGAAAGTGGGGATGTTGTCCATAGCAACCAATCAAATTCAAGTTCTCAGTTTACACACTGGAGAATATGAACTCAAATCTGATTGGTTGTTATAAGCAACATCCCAACTTTCCAATCTCACTGCAATCTCACCGCTTAGTAAATATACCCCCAGTGTTGATTGTTTCTCGTATATTCTTCGTTTTGTATTATATCCGAAAAATGTAATAAAGAGTTTTGAAAAACATTCAGCCGACACCATAATGTCAACCTTATGATTGACAAAATGTAAACTATAGTAAAAGTTTTAGATGAGGTTCCAAGCGGCATAAATAGGCAATAATTACCTATTCTTACCATATTCCCGCTCCTGCTATCAGCTTTGTCTTCTTTCTCTCTACCCTATCCTGCAGGATTATCTGCTCTGTCCTGCCTTTAAGCTGGTTTGCTCTTTCTCATTGTCGTCTTCTTCTTTCCCTCTCTCTATCCTTTTCTCTTCTCTCATGGCTGCTTGCATCCGAAACTGCATCCGAAAGTATTTTAATTAAAAAAAATGACTAACACGTTGGGGCCCTGATTTGTAAGTGTAAATCAGGACAAAACCAAACACTGAACTGCAGGGGTAGGCAAGAACTGTGAAAATAGATTAAGCTGGCCATACACTATAAGATAAATTGTTCCAATCTAAGCATTTTTCAAGAGTGGGTAAAACCATGCTGAATTGCAGGGGAGGAAAATTGAATTAATTGCAATCAGTATTACAGGTGAGAGATGATGTTTCCCAGCACAAGTCTAATAACAATGTAACAGTAACGCTGGTCAGTATCTGTGTACAACATGCAAAAATAAAGTATTCTCCCTGCATGCAAACACACTAACATTCATTTTACATCCCCTGCAATTCAACATAGTTTTACCCACTCTTTAAAAATGCTTAGATTGGAACAATTTATCTTATAGTGTATGGCCAGCTCTAGAGTTGAAAGGTGAAATTTCCTAGCTTAACTTTAATAATTAAACATAAAGCTATTCAGTTTGTGACATGTTTGTGGAAATACAAAGTGTTTTACCTGCATGCAATAAAATAAATTCATTCATGGATTAATATGCACCCCTCACATTGAAATATGAATTTACTTCCTCCTAAAAAAAGGTGTCTTCCTCACAAGTGTCAAGTTAATGTCCTTATCAGACAGAAATTGATTACCCATTTTGTGCCAGCAGGTTAAGTGTCTGCATTCTGAATGTGGCTGTAATATACTACACCTTTCACAGCTATGTGCATATCATACACTTCTTGCTATGGTGAATGTGTCTCCAAATAATCTCTTTATAGAGTCTGTAATTCTTTAGGGTAAATAGGCCCTTCGATAACCACAGGGCTTTTGCCTATGCAATCTAGCTATGAAACTGACCATATATATGCCCTTTTTGGCCCATATTCTTCACCTCAGGTGACAAAAGTGAATTTGTGGTTAATACTTTCATTACTACAGTGGCTTACAAATGTTTAAACCATTTCGACTGTCTTTTCATTATTAAACAGATGATGAATATATTGTAAAACTATTGAAAGAAAAGAAATGCCATTGTGTTTCTTTTTTCATGTATAAAGTGCTTCACTATTTATAGATGAAGCTTACAATGGCTTTTCACTACAATGCGATCTCATTCTTGGATGGAATCCCTCCTGCGTGTCTTCTGAATAATGGAAAGCAGAGAAAGCTGAATTCTGCCGGGATACAACCCTGAATTTCAGAAATTGTTATGTAGCTAAATAATTAAATACACTGACAAAACAGAGCCAGAGACCACATGGTATTACAGGAATGGCAAGTAGGGCACCCTATCTAGAACCATCTATTAAGATACATTTAACTAATGACGCTCTCTGTGGGAATTTATTTTTTTGCTATCCTGCTGTTTTTTAACATTTAAGAGCTCACCTCTTTGAAATGTGTGACTTATGTAAAGAAAAACAAACAAACATGAAACTGCCATTCAATCTACCTACATGAATTACAAAATATTTTACCGTAAACTGGTAGTGGCTTGATGTAAATTTATGAAGTACATTTGTCTAATATTTATTTTTCTGTCCCATTGTAGGGTAAGTATACCATTTATTCTTATCAAATTTAACCCATTAAAACAGAAGGCAAAGGTGATGCTTATTAATGTAACTCTAAATTACAGTTAAAAATACAAGTGTTTGGTATATGTGTGCAATAATAAAAATGAGAAATATTTTCTGCATACAAAAATAAAATTATTATGTAACTTTCATGTAACAACATGATTTGCACATTGGGAGGATAAACTGGGCTCTCTCTCTGCCTCCCTGCACCAATTATTATTATTAAGAACCGGGTAGAATACCTCCCAACATTGCGCTGGCCCACCTTAGCCACGCACCAGCCCTTCAAAGCCCCACCCAGTCTTGTCTAAGCCCCACCCAGTCTTGTCTAAGCCCCACCCAGTCTTGTCTAAGCCCCACCGATTTTACAAGCACGAACACAGCAAATATTAAAATATAATGCGATTTAAAACAAAAACATAGTTTGTCCCCTAAGCGGGACAGACTGGGAGGAGGGAGGGACAGTGGGACAGTCACCCAAAAGCAGGACTGTCACGCTGAAATCGGGGCACTTGGGAGGTATGTGGTAGTGAACTTAAAGTTGAAACTGGGTGCATTATGATATATGATATATGAATTGAAATTAGTTTTTAAACTCAACATATCGGCTATAATAGAGCCCTAAATATTATTATTATATGAAACTATTGCTTTATATTGTTGCTATTTATGTATGCTACTAAAGTATTATTGTTACTGTTGTTTTTATTATATTTTATTGCAAAATACTGTATTTTACAAATCTACATTGATGATTTACATACATGATATGTGAACTATAGTTTTATAATGTGACTTTTTTTTCTAAAAAATCTGTCTCCTCACAGATACTCCACAGTCTTTCTGCTTCCTCTATTAACTGACTCCCCGCTTCCTCTATTATCTGTCTCCCTGCTTCCTCTTTTATCTGTCTCCCCACAGGTACTTCACTGTCTCTTTGCTTCCTCTACTATTTGTCTTCCCCCAGATACTTCATTGTCTCTCTGCTTTCTCTACTTCATTGTCACTCTGCTTTCTCTATTATCTTTCTCCCTGCAGGTACTTCACTCTGCCTCCTCTGTTATCTGTCTCTCCACAGGTACTTCACTGTCTCTTTGCTTCCTCTATTATCTGACTCCCTGCAGGTACTTCTCTGTCTCTCCACTTCCTCTATTATCTTTCTTCCTGCTTCCTCTATTATCTGTCTCCCCGCTTCCTTTATTATCTTTCTCCCTGCTTCCTCTATTATCTGTCTCCCTGCTTCCTCTGTTTTCTGTCTCCCTACAGGTACTTCACTGTCTCTTTGCCTCCTCTACTAACTGTCTTCCTCCAGGTACTTCACTGTCTCTTTGCCTCCTCTACTAACTGTCTTCCCCCAGGTACTTCACTGTCTCTCTGCTTTCTCTATTATCTTTCTCCTCACATGTACTTCACTCTGTCTCCCTGCTTCCTCTATTATCTGTCCCACCACAGGTACTTCACTCTGTCTCCCTGCTTCCTCTATTATCTGTCTCCCCACAGGTACTTCACTCTGTCTCCCGGCTTCCTCTATTATCTGTCTCCCCACAGGTGCTTCACTCTGCCTCCCTGCTTCCTCTATTATCTGTCTCTCTGCAGGTTCTTCACTCTGTCTCCCTGCTTCCTCTATTATCTGTCTCCCTGCTTCCTCTTTTATCTGTCTCCCCACAGGTACTTCACTCTGTCTCCCGGCTTCCTCTATTATCTGTCTCCCCACAGGTGCTTCACTCTGCCTCCCTGCTTCCTCTATTATCTGTCTCCCCGCTTCCTCTATTATCTGTCTCCCTGCTTCCTCTATTATCTATCTCCCTGCAGGTTCTTCACTCTGTCTTCCTGCTTCCTCTATTATCTGTCTCCCTGCTTCTATTATTATCTGCTCCTTGCAGGTACTTCACTCTGTCTCCCTGCTTCCTCTATTATCTGTCTCTCTGCAGGTTCTCTGTCTCACTGCTTCCTCTATTATCTGTTTCCCCACAGGTTCTGCACTCTGTCTTCCTGCTTCTTCTATTATCTGTCTCCTTGCAGGTACTTCACCCTGTCTCACTGCTTCCTCTATTATCTGTCTCCCTGCTTCTTCTATTATCTGTCTCCTTGCAGGTACATGATTCAGGACCCTAATGCAAATGCCTATAATGTTATGAAGCAGTTTTGCTTTAAAAGTAAATAAATACATTTATAAATAAATAAATTGTTAGAATAAATAAAAGTTTAAAATAAAAAAAAATGTATACAGAAGATTTGTATTTCAAATTTTAGGTTAAGGAACGCAGTGTGGAGAAAAAATGTGTTGCCACAGCTCATCTGATACCACTGCGCCACTTACTTAGTGGTTAGATGATTAGCTGTCACATGCCTGACAGCTGCAAGTAAATACAGATGATATGTTAACATAAACGTGGAGAGAATTTTAATAAACAAAAATATGTATTTGCAATAATTATACTTAAACACAGATATATAAATCATGGTATTCCTTTGGATTATAAAAAAAATATACATTGGCCTTTTTAATTTGTATTAAATTTCCCATTGTATTTTGCTCCAGTTTCAGTGATATCATTAGGAATCTATCATATCTCTGCAATATACATAACACTGAACAAATAAATTCCCATAAATGCTTTTGTTTCTAGCGACCATAATCTAATCATAAGTTTATCTAGCAGACAATGTATCTCATCCTTTGGAGAAAAAACTAAAAACAGCTTGAGACTGATTATGAAAAAATATGCTGTGGTGTTGCTGCCGTGTGCTAATGATATCGCTGAGAACAGATGCACGGCTGGTCAAATGAGAGGGAACAGGAGAATTTACACCATACATGCAACATCTGCGGTTTCCTTTTAGTGGGAGAAGTAACAGTTCTGACTGATAAAATATTTTCATCTAAAAAGTACAAACCTCGCGAAAAATGCAAGAGAAGGAATTAAGCCGACACAGAAGTTTATGAGATAAAATAAGTAGATTTTTTCTCTCTTTTTGTATACCAAACCTTGACCAAATAAGCTGGATATAAATATACCACAGGAATTACAATGGTAACAGCTCATGGAGTAGGTTAATTATACAAAATATTTGCAGAATAGATGGTAATAAAACTATTGTAATGCATAAAATACATTATTTACCATTGGCACATTTTTAGTCTGTGTCAGAACTTTATAGCATCATCATTATGTTTTTATGGGACTTAAAGTTACAGTCTCGATTCCAGCAGGTCCTGATAAGGGGACAAAACTGGTTAGGCCTGCACCAGGGGTAAGGCTTATTTGACTATGTTTAAATTGTCTGGAGGTATTTTAATATGAAACCTAAAATTAAATTACAATACAATGAAATTATGGAGTTGGTCCAAAGAGCAAATGAAATGTGGATGTGGTATGATCCTAAAATGTACAACTCTGGTTAGGAAAAAGTGGCAACACTTTGTGACAATCAGTTGCTCTTCAGGCATTCAAAGAAAACCAACAAAAATATCTGTAGTATAGGTTATGACCGAAACTGTTGTAAATGGAGAAATGCAGGGTTTCTGACCTGATATTGTGCTTGGTGAAAGCACTAAAATGCTCAAATGAAAATATCATGGAATGCTTCTTTTTATTGACACAGAGCACACAGATGCGCACACAGGTGCATGGGTAGATACATTATTCTGCTACCGTTCTGTGTGCAGCTCTTATCCTACAGCAATCAATAAACATTGCAGTGAAAAGACAAACAAACCATCTGGACACTTGTACAGCATTCATTGCACTGCACAAAGCACAATATGCCACTCTGCAGAACCACTGGATGGCGTCAGCCCATAGAGGAAGGAGATATAAAGACGCATGATTTATTTACAATGTAACATCTTTTGTTCTTTAGTGACACCTCTGTCATTTCACACTAACGTGTGAGACAATTATTCAAGAGCTTTGTAAACTTTAAAAGGGAATCAGAATTATCTTCAGTAAGAAGGATACCAACAGTTTACGAAGAAACAACTGAAAGCATATGTGACAAGTATATCTGACAGTCAGCAACATCTGGAGGAAACTTTTACACGTTGTTTAAACTTTACTAAAGAATCAATTAGAATTTAAATATAAAAAGTATAACCCCGTAATTTAGCAGCTTAGTCACTGTTACCATAATATTCCTCATATCCTTCACAACCTCAAGACAAAAAATGATTTTCCGAAACCTGTGATTTCAGAAAAGTGTTATGAGTCGGCACAAGTAATAATTACAATAAATATCATCTCTTTTAGAAGGCATCATTCTACTGTGTCCTTACTGTGGATGAGATGCGGCAAGTCTACGCAGCAAGAAGAGTGCAATTGCATTAAAGAATTGGTATAGCATATGCATACTAGTGAGATTAAGGACATGTTTTCCCAACTGAGACATAGTTAGACATAAACACAAGGGCCTAAATTTACTAAGCAGGGAGATTGAAAAGTCGGGATGTCGCCCATAGCAACCAATAAGATTCGAGCTTACATTCTCCAGTATGTAAAATTAAACTGTGAGCTTGAATTGGTTGCGATGGGCAACATCCCCACTTTTTAATCTCTCTGCTTAGTAAATTTAGACCAAGAACACTTATACAATTTAAGAATAACTTCCAACACAATATGGCTGATACTGGTTTGGCTGACTATACTATAGCAGCTCCAGAGTTTAGAGCAACAAAAAAACCCAACAAAATACAAATCTGCCACTGGTCCTCTCTGGGCTCTATTTGTAAAGAGCCGGTAACTTCATTTTCATGTGCTAATGGACTTGTTCAGGTGCAGGGTACAGGGGCACGGGATTGTTCAATTAATGAACACAAAGTTAATCAATAAACATAGGCCTTGTAGATACTTGCCATCAATGGAGCGGTTTTAGTTATTAAATGTTAAAGATTTATATTGATGTTTATTAATAATAATGTTATTATAATGAGACTTAAATTTAATAAGAATTGTTAAAAAAAATAAATATATAATAATAATAATAGCAATAATAATAATAATAATAATAATAATAATGTGTATCTTATTACAAGGTTCTTCATATCAGTGGGTGCATGATTGGGTCGGGATCAGACATGTATCCCATCCATTTGCAATGGCAACACAGCTTTGCAATTAGAAACTGTAAGAAACAGTTTATAAGAAGAGGTTGTGGAAAGGACAGGTAAACACTTAAAGTGGATATTTTTAAGTGGGGGAATGGAGTGGAATATGGTGGTTCCGGATGGGCAGGGTATATAAAAGGGGTGGAGCTTATTGGTGGATAAAGTGTCGATAATTAATATGACATTCATTAGATAACCATTCTAATATTAAATTGTTACTAACTCACTGAATACACCCCCCCCCCCATTCCTTATAATTTATATTTTACGAAATTATTTACATGTTCCATCCCAAATCCGGGGCTAATTTGTTTACATTATTTGGGTCCTCAGTTTTATTATTCAACTATAGATAATGATTTTATCATTTAAACTGTTTAGGTGTCATTCAGGGATTTTACAGCCATAAATACAGCTTGAACTGCACGGCGCATAGCTGCAATGTAATCTCTAACTCCCATATCTTGACTGTTTGATACATTTTATGAATACTCAATAAAAACTACAGAACATTGCATATTAAACCAAGTGCTTCTATCCCAGCAGCACAGTGTTTAACTGCACATTTAAAACCCATAAAATGTTAGTAAAATATGCAACAAACTTTCTGAAAGCCTATCAAGAAAAAAGACAGACAGTTATACGGATTAATACATATTTCAAGGAAAAAATGAACATCTGCAGTTTTTGGATGAGGTTGTGCCACTCACATACAATGCTCAGTATACTATAAACATATTTTATTCATTACAATTATGTTTAAAAAAAGACCATTATGTACAAATTGTAGCATTTGCTACAAAAACATTTACTTACATATTTATTGTGTACTTGTCAATGCAAACATTCTTCCAGCACTTATACTAAAACTGTATACATAAAGCTATCCCTTTTACTGAAGGCTAGTCTGCCATTGCCATTCAGTATAACTGAATATATACATTTGTTATACATTATAACAAAGGACAAAATCTAGACCTGCGTGCGAGCTATGCTGACTGTTCGCAAAATAGGGGGAGAGAGGGGGGAGTTCACTTAAGTGTATGGGACTGGGAGGAGAGGTTAGAGAATAGAAGCTGGAGAGAAAGATTTTGAAGCTCTATAGGAGCTTTTTGATAAATAAGTAAAATATGAAATTGAATTTGAAAAGGTTCCTCTGAAGGATTATATACCATAATATGTTAAAGGGTGCTGACTGGAGGTGAACCCAGTGAGTCTGCACTGACTGCACATATACAGATCAGAGAACCAGTATGCACACAAAGTCACACTACTTGTCCTGAGCATGCTGTCTGGTCTCTGCACATACTGGACCAGACCAGAGCAGCAACTTACAGTCTTGTGTGCAGTCACACAATCTGTTCCGTGGCTGCTAAGTTCATATTACCCATAGGTTCAAACAATTCCTATTAGTTAAACTGATTGATTTTTGGTTACATTTTGTTTTCTGAAGAAACAATTATGAAAATCTGAGCTAGTTAGAAGAAAGTCAAATATGTAAAAAACAAATAAATAAGTGACTGTGCAATTTAAGCTGCAGAGCAGAAATGTTATCCAGGTTTAGATTGACTTGGACCTAAATTTATTAAGCAGGGAGATTGAAAAGCGGAGATGTTGCCCATAGCAACAATTCAGATGCAAGCTCACATTCTCCAGTATGTAAAATAAAAGCTTGAATCTGATTGGTTGCTATGGGCAACATCCTCAATTTTCAATCTCCCTGCTTAGTAAATTTAGGCCTCTGTCTTTTAATCTTGACATATAATCTTTTCATGACGCTTATATAATACTTCTCCTCATACGCAACCAGTGTATGATACCGTATGTAAGATTGGGGGAATAATCTATGTGAAAGGCTATTTACAATAGCCACATATGAATATAATATAGCTTCTGATCTCCTGTATCCAAATTTTAAAATCATATAATTGGATTTTAGGGTGGGAACAAATTCACGTTACATAAGCATCTTTGTTTTTTCTTTGGTAGCCATGGTAGGACCATCATGAAATTAAGATTGGCATGTCTGCATGTGCTGTACACAGGTCGCTATATGACCAGCATTATTGTGGCTAGTGCGGTGTGTTCAAACATGACCTCATACTCCTTACACACACTTTAGAGAGTTTCTCAAATTTCTGTCAGGTTAATTAAGAGATAATTTACAGAACCTCTGAAGACATTTCCTGTTGGATCCCACAAACACAATTAAAATTAATGTTCCCTATTGCCTTTTACAGTCGAGAGAAAAATTTGAAAAATATCTGAACAAAGCAATGTGTCATTAAAAATGCTATTGCTATAAAAATGACGTCAAATGACAATGAGTATGGAAACACAAGAAACAAAGATTTCTAATGTTAGCCATGTTTACATACTTGAAATGTTAAACACACTTGTTATATGTATATTTAAAAATGTCATTGGGATAACCCCTATTACTTTCAGTCATGGAATATCTAAAAATTAGACAAGTGATCTAGGCTCTTTATTAACTGCATGAAGGAAGTGTCAGAAAAGAGCTTAAGAAATTTTGCCAGAAGTGTAAACTAAATATGTAAAACGTCTCTATTTTAACAAATACCATTAAGCGCATCACTTATAAAATACTGGCAGTAGATTTCTTTTATGTGGCATGGTTTGCCATTTACCGGTATTTACCAACTGTATATACTGTATTTGGTGAAACAATCGGGTAACCTCAAAATGCAGGGCTCTTCTGTTTAGCATTACCATCCCAAGCAAAATGTAGCGCCACCTATTGAAAGTAGTGTTCCTCTAGTCACGTGACCCTCTAAGGAGTCTTTGAAACATGACTGTGAATAAATGCCAAGCGAGCAACCAATTACTGCCTTAAGGAAGTATTGCTCATCTACAGATAGCTGTCTCATCAGTGTAGATCAGAAATCTGGCTGGCTTGTGAGAGACCAACTATGTAGCTCAAGGGGAACAGACATTCTCCTTAAGGAGATTCACCAAAATGTTGTGTGACCTATAGGTCTGAAGAGAGGCAAGCACCCCGAAACAGCTGTCTGTAGATGGGCAACTCTTTCTTATGGTCAGATACGACTAGAGCAGGGGTAGGCAACCTGCGGCTCTCCAGATGTTGTCAAACTACACATCCCAGCATGCTTTGTGGTACCAACTGTCAAACCAACTGTCAAAGCAGTTAAAGCATGCTGGGATTTGTAGTTTGAGGCTCTGGAGAGACTCTGGAGAGCCACAGGTTGCCTACCCCTGGACTAGAGGAACACTACCTCCAATAGGTGGTGTAAAAATTCAGCTTCTTTCCCCAAATGCTATTTAAATCTTTAAATTGTAAGAGGAGCAGACCATTTTTGGTCCCTCTTAAACATCCCTGGCTAGTAACAACCTTCTAGCAAGAAAATAGGTTAGCGCTTTTGACATATTAAGAGGACTCAATTGTAACAATTAACAATTAACTTGGGAGGATGTTAGTTTACATTTCAAACAAGCTTGTACCAAATGCATTGTGATTCACCCACATTTCAGAACATTTGTTATATCTCACTTAAAGGGAAATTTTAAATCAAACAAAAATCCAGAGCAAAAGAATCCAGTATATTGTTATACATTGGTGGGCATTTCTTTACTCTGTTACATAATTCATCTGCTGGTTACAAACAGAGCCTAAATGTCACTTAGAAAATTAAAAATGCAAAACCCTGGAATTGGTAAAAGCCTTTGATGCAGGTGGAATAGCTGAAGTTCACAGTTTGTTTCTCACATCATGTCAGCTTTCACATGATGTTCTGAGGCTTTGAGATTAATAGGCACATATAAGAGTCTCATTTCCCATTCAACGACAGCTTTTGCATTAGACAAGGGTATACAAGAATGGAAAACAAAGAGTAGAAGATAGATATAATGTCCAGGAAGAATTAGATTCTCACATGAATTTCAATATTTCCCTCTGCGTGTGCCCGCGCTCTTATCTGCATTCCGCAGCATCCTCTAATGAGATATTTCAACTTCATTGCTATTACTTGAAATATTTAACATCTCTCTAAAGTGGCATTTGCACTTCAAAGGGATGACTCACAGTAGCCATTTTGTGGGTCTGGAACAGGCAAGGGAAATAGGTCTCACTGCATTCTCTGAACATTTATAGACAGAACTTTCCTTTAATGTATCGAAGCACAAAATACTGCACAAATCTGTATTTACCCATACATGAGCCATATGCAGGGGCAGGCTGGCCTGGGTGCCCTATATGTACCTTTTCTGCCTGGCATTTCTCATGGTGCAGACAGGCATAAGTGTTTGATAAAGGCAAATCGGAAAGGGAGATATTTGCCCACATACATCTGGCCTACATTTACTAAGCAGGGAGATTAAAAAGTGGGGATGTTGCCCGTAGCAATCAGATTCAAGCTCTCATTCTCCAGTATGTAACATGCAACAGAGAGCTTGAATCTGATTGGTTGCTATTGGCAACATCCCCACTTTTCAATCTCCCTGCTTAATAAACTGAGGCCATAAAGTACATGCTGCACAAGCTAGAGCAGAGCTCAATCTACAATGTTTAGCTATCCATTTAGTTACATTCAACTATGTGAAGACTAGTCTTTATTTTACAACAATATTGTTGTTTAAAAGCTTAGGCATGCCATGGACTAATAGTGATACTGTAATCCACATTGTATACCCAGGGTAGTGTAGAGCTCAGGTCCATTGAGAGAGGAGGTACTCTTTACCCGGGCCCCAAGCTCGCAGGGGGCCCGTGATTGAGATTGATGGTTTTGGGAGTTTTTCCTTTTATTTTTTTTAACTGTTTACTGAAGCTGGCCACACACGGGCCGAATTTCGTTCCGACCTCACGAATATCGTGAGGTCGGAACGAAATTCGGCACGTGTATGGCCAGGACCGAAAGTTCCCAACGGCGAC
>JABWIB010000228.1:30706-41312 GCA_016617825.1 Platyplectrum ornatum | reverse complement strand
TATAAAAAAAACATTAAAAAAATACCTAAAAAAAAAGAAATAAATGAAAATACTCTCACCTGTCAGATGTCTTCGCTGGGCACCGCAGCGGTGCCCAGCACCTTCTCCTGTGCGGCGGCGTCTCTCTCCTGCACGGAGAGGACGCTGTATGTACGTGACGGGGTCACGCATATACAGCGTCCTCTCCATGCAGGTCAGAGACACCGCACAGGAGAAGGTGCTGCGGTGCCCAGCGAAGACATCTGACAGGTGAGAGTATTTTATTTTAATTTATTTCTTTTTTTTTAGGTATTTTTTTAATTTTATTTTTTCCCCCCCCCATAGGCCAACATGGGAACGACTTCGTTCCGTGTATGGGCCTGCAAACAGGGTGATTTTCCCTAGCGAAAATCACCCCGTTTGTCGCTGGTGACTATCCACGGGAACGAAGTCGTTCCGTGTGTGGCAAGCTTAAGAGTGAGAGCTGCTCTTATGTGTAAGAAAGAAAAGCCTGTAGCCTGTTTCTGGACTCTGCTCAAGCATGACCTTTTACAATTTATGATGTATCCTGCTTGAACATATTCCTCCCCATGAGAGGTACACACACACATATATATGTACTTTTGCCTCTGTAGGTCTAGGTATACATTCAAACAGTCATGCCTCCAATGATGTGAAAACATGGATGACAATTGCGTGTGCTGCATAGTGTCAGAGAAAATAGTGCTTATTAAATATGAGGGGACCCTAGGATGTTGCTGTACCAGGCCCAAAATGTATCTTGGCGGCCCTGGTAGCGCTGTCCAAAAAGCATGATTAATATGTCATATGTCAGGCACTTTAATGTATTGTATGTAACAGCCTCCTTCTATACCTACACAATTAGCCATTTTGACTCCATACACAGTATATATATATATATATATATATATATATATATATATATCAAGGTTGCCAACTTTTGCAAATGATTATCAGGGATATTGTGATGCACTATAAAGGTGCTACATAAAAAATGACATAATTTGGGCCACCAAAGGGGTATGTCCACGGGTGTGTTTAGCTCGTTCATTAGAATTATTGCACAATAAAAATGGAACATCAGAATTTGTTGTTTGTTAAATCAGTAAATAAACTCTTTTAATATTTATTGTAAAGTTGTAAGTAGGATCCATAGACTCATTTATCATTATAGAAATAGGACATTTATNAATTATTTTATCATAATGCAATGTTTTCTTGAACTGAAGCTGTATCAGNGAGATTGCCCAGCACTCGCTTTTCAGGGCGTCTCCCTGATATTCAGGTAGATTATATATATAACATCTATTTACCTTGATCTACATTAAAATTATTCTCCATCATAAAACCAATACCCATCCTTTATGAATTTATGATGACACAGCGTTAGAAGTGTACTATCCCAAACATGCTTCTAATAACTTCTTGAGTAGATCCAAAACCATGCACCATGACAGAAACACCAGTAAAATAAATGAAAGTATATGTGTAAAACATTATTATGAAAATTGAAGTAAAATGTGGTCAATGTTTAAATAAAGTCTTGTAAAAGAAAAAATACTAAAAATATCAGTTGTTACTGATGTTATTTTATTTGTGCCTGTAGTTCTGTTGTCACAAACTATACATCATTTGCAATATTATCCTGTTACAATGACATGTACAGGTCTAGAGGTGACAGGCTCTAACTCTCCTGAGCAATCAAACCCTGGAGGAAGATATAGCTTTCAAATCATTGACCTTTTCTAGCTGGTGGTCCCTATGGAGTACTTTTATTTATCCCTGAATCTATGACATGTACATTAGGCTCTAGACAATGCTTTCATGTCCTCATACCTTTGCCCTAAAGTGACCTAACACAGCAGCGCTACTTTGTTTCTTTGTATGATGCATAGCAATTCAGCTGCTGTTCTTTGTGTGATGATCCAGTATTCTAGGAGTTAGTAAAAGAAAAACACTTATTTAACTTATTCATTTATGTTAGATACATTGCCAATAAAAAATAAACTTTGCAGTGTGCAATAACTAAGATACTACTAAATCCAATCAATATTCTTCAAAGATGTTTATTTGACCTGTACATAACCAAAACAAAAAAGATTTTTCGATATATAAAATTTCATATATCACCGAATTATCAAAGTCTCTGTGCTTCCTACAAAATGTTGCACCATGTCAGGGCATGGTTGTTTTCACAATTAATTGACCCTATTTGTAATATAAGCAGTGTCCTGGACATGGAAAAAATAAAGACAAAATTTATTTTAGGTCATACACTACAGATAATGTTTTCTTAATGCCCAAATTGCAGTGTATTCCCAGGGCATTAATCTGATTAGGATATATGTTTGTAAGGATTTTTGTTAAAGAAATCCCACTGGAATATACAACCTGTATATAGAGCTTCATTTGCATGTTTTTAGCAACTGACATTTTTTAGTATGCCCTATCAAGAGTTGTGTGTTTTAGTAGAAGCAGGCAAATCTGCAAAGCTGAGCACAACTACAGTCTATGACAAAAGACCAGATCCAGAGATCAGTCGATATGCAGATCTGGGAATACAGAGATTGGGTGTAAGAGAAAAACGGGTGTAAGTATAGGTCTGTGAGGGAAGGCAAAAGTGTAGCTCTGGATCAGCCCCTTGCTGTTTGAAATGTGAGACCTATCAAGAGTTCCCAAAATAGAAACTTCATGCCTGAACACATTATATACCATTATATAATTGTTTCTAGTCACGCTAAAAAAAGTAGTATGGTGTAATGTATGCAGAGTGCTGGGATTTAAAACATTTTTTTTTAAATGTATTATCAATCAAAAGAGAAATGACTCTTTCAGCGAAATTTGTTCAGTGTGTACAAATGCGGGCAGTCTGTGAATTTGATTATTAGCAGCTCCTAATATTTTTGATCAATGATGTCCGATGTCTGCAGAAAAACTTCAATGTGTACTGAACACACGATCTTTAGTGTCTATTGATAATTCAGTACAGAGCCAAGTATGTAATATCAGCATATTACTGCAGCAAAAGGTTTCTGGGATTGTTTACTGGCAGGGACTTCATGCAGGTGCACATGGTTAGAAGACCTAAGGCTGGTGCAAATGATTTGCTATATATAAAGTGCATACTTCAACGTCCAATGGGACACGAACATGCTTGCTACACACTTACTATGACACTCTCTCATCCATAAAACACCTTACAGATGGCAAGCAGTCATTAAAAGAGTTGCATTCAGTTCTAAATCATCTACAGAGTGCATAGTATGATACATACAATACATACACCATACATACATACGATACGATACACAATTGGGTATATCTGCCCGGAATGCTTTGCGGGAAACAATATTTGAACTGGTTTCTGTATTGCTAAGTTTTGGCATGGCTTTAACATCTGCTTGTGTATTGCCCCTATTTAACGCTAACACAAGACTGCAGTTAGACAATTTTTTTTGAAGATCTAAAAAAGACAATAGGAAATCACTATAAAGCTGAGAAGATATATCATTATAACACCTGCTCTACTGTACTGGTAGCAAAGCATAGAAAGATTTTTCAGTGCAGGTCTCTCAACATCAAATCCTTTTTCTGTTGACTTTACTTTATTATATAATGAGATAACAGATGTTCATACAGGAATTGCCATCTATTGTTAAAGCTCTAACCACTACTTCCATTTCTTTGAACTCTAAATACTATTATTGTACACCTATAAAAAGACTTTATTCTACATCCTTAGAATTTTTTAGTTAAACTTGAATGAATCATCTATTGTGTTTTTCACTTAAATGAGAATGAGAAAGACGTCAGCGTGTGATGCACATATTTCAGCCAATGTATTTTTAACATTCTTTTCAATGTTGTAGTTCTTTCATCTTTTCTGAAAGCAAGTGTGACATCTACGCAGTGAATTAGGACACACATGGTTATATATATATATATATATATATATATATATATATGATTTTTTTTTTGTTAGTAACAAGTATATCTCATTAATAAAAACTTTGTGTACTTTGTGGAATTTTATTGTTTTATCCTGTTGACAAAAATATTAAACATGAGTATTGTAGCAAGAGCATACCCACTGAGGCTGCAGAAACAAATATATCCTGCGTTTTGTGAAGTCCCTGCAACTATTTAAAGTGTTAGGTGCGAACCAGGCGTAAACATGACTATAGCCCTTGAATACATACACAAATACAACAGATTGTGTATAAGAAGCACAATACAGCTACATTCCCTGATACATTCTATGTCTTCAGTGATCCAAGAGCAACAAAAATACAATCAAATCAAATTAGTTTTGGTTTTTAACCAACAAGAGGCACAATGTATATGCAGTATTCCCTTACTTTTGCATGTGTTAGATACCAATGGAGTAATTTCAACATGGTTTTGCTCATGTTATATTTGCACTTGTTTTGCCCTTAAAAAGGTTGTTAATGCAATACTGGATCAAGTTAAAGGATGAATTGAAATGACTAGGCTCAATATTAAAATAATCGTCCCATATAGTTCAGAAGTCCTCATGTATAGTCACTGAGCATGGTGGTATAAATGATAACTTATCCTTAACATATCTTTTTCCTCTTTTATATTTGATACACAACCACGGACCATGACATTTCTACATATTACATTCTTAGAAACTGTGGCCAAAACACTACTGAGCAGTTATTATTTCATGTACAATTGAAGATTAGTTAGGTTCTGTCTCACTTCCCAAAAGTCCATATTCCAAATTCGTACATTTGTTTCCTGTTTGAGACTACTTACATTTGACACAATATANCAATGCAATGGAAAAAAGTTAGGTTTTAGGTATAAGAAAGTGGTCTTTGCCTTAAAAAATGCAGACATAGATGTTTAGAGTTTTTATTATTATAAAGTCCACCTAACCTCTTTTTATACAAACTTGCAAGTTGTCAATGTACAATAAGAATATTGGTTAAGGTTAAGGTTAGGGGTTAAGATTATGAAGGATCTTTCTTTTTGCATTTCAGTTAAACTCTACAGGACTTTTTTTTTNAAAAAAAACATCATCATCATCATATTTCTCTCCAGAGCTAAGTATAACATTTTACATGGCATACCATTACTTAGCAAGAGAAACAAAGATAAGGCTTGTTCCTGGCAAGGTTGGTTAATGTGAATTTTCTGGCTCTGTTTCAGCCTAACTTCCAGGAACAACCTTAAATTACTCCATTACTGAGATGTTCAATCCGGAACTAAGGAGACAAAGGCAAGGAATGGGATACCACTACTGAAACCTCTGTAGAATTGATTGACTTGATGGAGAAGGTTGTCGTATTATATACATACATTTAAGCTGAATATATTTTACAAGCAATCAATGAAATGTGAAATGGAGTATTTAAGGTTCTGCTGTTGATTGCAGATGCCAGCAGCTTTAATACAGTTAAACCATTGCTCCCTACCATTACTTTAGTTGGTGAAAATGCGAGGGGCTAAGTGTAATCTACAATGACATTCTTCATCAACAAATATTTTATTACTGCAACTGCCAACTGCTTACTTATTCATACTTTATAATGTCATTGATCAGAACTTATTCCACAATCATTGTATGACGTCAAACCCTGCAGTGTGAAATGATTGCTTGCGGAATGCATTATATTGAATCCTAAAAGCAAGATCTGCATTATCAGATGTTCTAATGGGAGGCGAGAAAAAGATTTTCATGTTCTTTCAAATAAATTATAAAAAAGAGATACCTAAGCATCTTCAGGAAAGATTGTGGTTTCCAATTGACGTTTTTCCTGCAGCCATGTGGAAGCTTTTTCTAGTTTCATCTATGTTTGGCCTTACCAAGCATGTCTAGTGTACTAATGGGTACTGCAAATCTATTATTCATTGCTATAGCATCTATTATAAACTCTGAGCAAAAAAAAAAAGTCTCTTGTGTTTATAGTTCCTTGCTTTACTTTGGAATTGTGAAAAGGCGTTTAAAGAAACAGACATTGTCTTGGAAATTCTGTGCAGTAGTGTTATGTTTTAATCTGCATGGCGTATGCTGCCAAATTGTAACAATCTTTCAAACTAATAGTGAATCACATAATGAATGGTGAATGTGAATGAGGAACATCGAATGTTAGATTTTTTCATCCATTACTGTTAATATATACAATAATGAATATATGAAAATAAAGTACTTTTGACTGGTACAATAGAATAATACAATGTTTGAACAAAAGCTAAATTCCCTTTATTACCAGGCAAACATAAATATACTACTGTATNTCGATATTTGTGCATCCAAACCGTAATACTGTTATTATATCAATGTAATTCTACATAATTGAGAATTAAATTTTGTTACACATCGTATTATGTTATAAAAAAATACAACATAATCATTTACAACAGAATTGATTCTCCAAAAGGCATCATAGTGAATAAAATCAGCAACTTACCTCAAGGTTATATTCTTCTACTGTCATTTTTAGGGGATCCACTATTTGCCAGCAAATCAAAATACATAAGTCAATCAACAACATTCCACCAACTATTACCAGCAACTTCTGATCCTTGATAATCTGAGAAATAAAAACAATTGTATATATTTAGATCCCCTTGTATGAGCATATAATTAAGTACTACGCAATGTGTTTCCTAAGACAAGCTTATATTTTGTCTAATAGATTTGGGTTTGTTAAGGGAGTGATTAAGGGTTAAAAGCCTCTCGGGCCCATCAAGACAGCCGTTTTTTCAACCATGTTAACCTTAAACTCTTTTTTGGGATATCCTTATATTCATCCCAAGCATTTTCAAATTGTTCCACTTTTACCCACTTAGATAGAAAGTTCAGATTAGTTACCCTTTTTACCCAAGGATAACATTCTCTCATGGAACATTGTTGTCTTCCGTACCAAACCGTAGAAATTTATTTAAAACCCAGCTGGAACATTCAAGCCACACTCCCAAGCGACTGCACTGATTTTAACCTCTCTCCTTCCATCAACTGTCTAATTGACCAANTGTCCAATAGCCAAGAATTCAGACTTCCAACTTCCACGAGTGGCTCAGTAGTTTAGATTGGTTCTCTGAAATACCAAGCCAGACCCATCTGAGTCGCAATGCATATTGATCATATATGCAGAATGCAAAATATTCCATGATCCAATCAAAATTCTCGAAAAATAACTGGAAATCGTATTTTACCATCCAGCACCAAGAAACTAAGATTCCCACAGCAGGCGCCTCCTCAGTACAGATGTGATTAAGCTGGTGGTACCAATTACAGTCAATTTTCTTTGGCTGTATACTTATTTAATTATTGGTTGAGGGACACTGACTTGGCTTCTTATACTGAGATCATTTTCTCTGGAACTGAAATATAAGATATATATTTCATGTTTGCCTTTAATTTTACACATAGGACAGAGAACCCTATATTTCTTTAAACCACACTTAAAGTTAGAAATAAATCCTGTCAGCAGGATTAATAATTTAAATAAGCAGACAGAAACAAACTGTTGTTTTATCTTTGTGTGCTGAATACAAAAACAGNCATTCTTTTCTCTGCATGCAAAAAATAACTATGCATTCGCGCTATGTTGCATCTAGATCAAATTTTGCAATCTTTAGCTAAATGTTGTTATGAGTAAGCCCTGCATTTTACTGGATCCATTAAAAAATATTCAGTTAATAATACATGCAGCATATGAAAAAAAATGTTTCTCCTGATCTCACTTAATTATTAATAGAAAGATAATGTACTTGCTGAATTGGAACACTAAAAACCCAATCACGCCACTACAAACCCAAGTCAGCAACACTTATTTTTTAAATTTGATGTGTGGTTTGCTTGAAAATGTATAGGGTATTTCCGGTGTTTTGTACAATAATGTTGAAGAAACTGATCGTATCAATGAAATAATAATTACGTTTCTACGCTTTCCTTTGTAAACACTAATAGCACATTATAGGATATCCATAACTGTTCATTTACATTTCAGTGAAAGCTGAAATACAAAAAGCTAAAAACCAGCCATAGCTTTAGTAACAGATATAGGTCTGTACCAATNATATCTATCGTGCATTTGACTTTGATTGTATCATGTATTGACATATTTATTATCTTGTTTTTTTTTGTTTGTTCACAAACATGTTAACATGGCAAACATCCATACTTTACACATACTTAATTTCAACAACAGAAAGTCAGTATTACGCTACATCAACCCGTAACAATGATTGACTGTGTTATACATTTATATATGAAAGGTCAGTGTTCCAGAGGCTATGTCACTGTTCTGTGAAACTTGTTCTAGATTTGAAACAGAGCAAAGGCCACTATGCTCTGCAACTGAAGTTGGCCTGAGGCATTGCCTCCAGATCAGATGGCATTGTTGTACACTAGAGAAAAAAAGCTTGTAAAATGGTCTGGATGAATCATTTTAAACTATACAGCCATATGTTGCATATTTATGAAATATGTCTATTGAGTCACATTATGTCAAAATATTAACTGTATTCTAGTCATGCCTTTTAGACACAAATGCAGTAACAGGGCTTGTGGAAGTATATAGAAGGATCCAGAGTCTTCTTTGTGTANACCTTTTCGTAATGAGATTGTGCACCAGAAGCTTTATGTATATATCTATACAAATTCTGAGGCATCTTAAACTTAAAACTCTTTATGCCTGGTAAGGGGAAGGCAAAAAGGATTGGGAATTAAAGTGGCCCTGCATAAAAGTAGAGACTTCCGGTGGGTGACGCTCCTGGAGCAGTCGCATTTTACCTGAGCTCCNCAGCATGGACCGGAACTAGCCCTTACCGTGCTCCTCCTGTGCTTATCCCGATACCTCGGCTGCTGCTGCCCATTGGGAGGCACTCCGTGTCTGCTGGGACCTTATGCTTTTTTCTGCCCCGAAGTCTGGCCCGCGTGCGCTCGCCATCCTCAGCACAGAGTTAGCCGCCAGTGCCTGCCTGGACCTGGTGAACATGGGGGCCTCCTTCCTGCTTCCACGATCCCCCTTCATCGTCCTTCGTTGCCTGGCACCTCTTGGTTCTGGAGGTGAGCTGCTGGATCTCATTCCCTGGTGGTGGTGTGGGAGGTGTTAGACAACCAGCGCCGCAAACCGCGACGTGAAGCTTGTCCGCCATCTTGTGCTGCAGTGCCCTCAACCTCCTTGGACGTACCACGGCTGCCGACTTCCACAACAGGGCCACTGGTCCTCCTCCAGCGAACCCCTGCCATTGGGTCCAGTAGCTCTGCTGGCTGCTCTGCTCACCCTGCCTTGGTTGGGGCGGCGCTGAGAGGCTTGCGCTCCGTAGTCTGTGCGGGGAGGGGGGGTTGTGTGCCCTCGCCATCTTGCCGTGCTTCCTGCCGGATGCCTACACTATCGCCCAGGACCCGGTGTCCAGCTGGGCAGCTCTCAGGATCAGCACCTGTGAACCACTGCTTGGCGGGCTAGCCATTCTGCTGTGGTGCCCTGGAATTGGGTGGCTGGTGCTGTGCAGCTGCCGGCTCTGGACTCCTGCTTGTATCACCAGACAGATGCTTGGGGTCTGTCTGCTTCCTGCACTAGCTGTCCCCAACTTTGCATCCTGCCGGGAGTTAGTTCCTCGCCCTGAGGAACCAGGGCACCCGCTCATTGCACTTCTGACTGGAAGGGTGGCTGAATTTGCACCTCTCCATTGCAGCTACTGCCAGTGCCCTTGCCTTACCTCAGGCCTCTGTTAGCCATACTCTGCACCAGTGGCATCTGCATCTCCTCACGGTGCCCAGGCCTGGGGTGCCCATCAGCAGTGCACCGGGTATCTGCATTTCTTGACGTGAACTTCGCAACAGGATTGCGGCTGCTTTTTGCATCTACACCTCACTTCGACGGAATTACATCTTTTTTTTCATCTCAGTAGAGCTTGGCCTACTTCTGTTACCTGCCTCGGTCTACCATATTCTCTATGTTGGATCAGTCCTGCCTGGCGGTTCATCCATTTCCAGTTGTTTCTTTGCATCTGTAGTTCCGGAATACAGCTTCCATCTGCCTTTTGCTGCTGTCTATGGCTCCACTTGCCTGGCGGTTGGCCGAAATTGCACCCGCTATTTGTAAATACTCACTGCTTTCTCTGACCCGTATCGGTCGGCTACCAACAGGGGCCCCTGACCACTTCCGGGACTCACTGACTCAGAAGAGGAGACCCCGGCAGCCATGCGGCAGCAGCCCCCCTGAACCACCAATGAATGGGCAGCAGTTTTAAGTATATGAAGGCCGCACATGGCAATCAGTGGCAACCCTGAACCACCAATGATCTGGGCTGATTTTAGTTTNTAAAGGCCCTGAACCACCAATGATTTATATGTATATCTATCTATCTATCTATGTATAGATATATCTATCTATCTACCGTATTTTTCNGACCATAAGACGCACCTGACCATAAGACGCACCTGGTTTTTAGAGGAGGAAAACAGGAAAAAATATATTCTGAACCAAATAGTGAAATAAAATATTTAATAAACTATAGCAGAATAACATTTCAGCCATTTAAAGTGAACAACATTCAACAGTGGCGTTAAACACCATTATAACTGTCATTAACAAATAGATTTGGGTACGGTACTCTAGTTTTC
>JABWIB010000228.1:13095-26420 GCA_016617825.1 Platyplectrum ornatum | reverse complement strand
ATTTAAGGGATGCATATCTTCATATCCCGATCCATCCATCACACCAGAAATATCTAAGATTTCAAGATGAAGGCAAGCACCTCCAATTCAGAGGGCTGCCGTTTGGTCTGGCGACCTCTCCGAGAGTTTTTTTCAAAGTCTTCATACCAGTGATAGCCTCCTTATGACTGCAAGGGATATTTGTGAGGCAATAAATGGACGACATTCTTATAGCAGCATGTTTGTACAGCCAAGCAGTGGAACACACGAGGAAAGTAGTACATACACTGCTACAATACGGATGGATCATCAATCCACACAAAAGCAAGCTTACGCCGGTACAGACTATAGAATATCTGGNAGCAGTTCTGGACACTGTCAAGATGAGGGTTACCCTCTCAGAAGTAAGGCAGAGCAAAATACGCAGGGATTGTCTCCAGCTTTGCCGGGTGGCACGGACGACATCGGGCGCATGCATGAAGATACTAAGGCTCATGTTCTCTACAATACAACTAGTGGAGTGGGCGAGATTGCACATGAGAGCGTTCCAGGACAATTTCCTGACACAGTGGAACAAGGTCTCGGAAGACCTAAGTCAAAACATAAGGCTCTCATTAGGGGCAAAAAAAGACCTCAAGTGGTGGACGTGCCCAGAGAACCTGGGAAGAGGAAGAGACTTCTCAACCCACAGGCAAACCGNTGTTTCCACGGACGCAAGTATGACTGGCTGGGGAGCAGTGCTAGACGGCGAATACGCACAAGGCCAGTGGTCAACTCGGATGTCCAGAGCGTACTCCAACGTAAGAGAAATGAGAGCGGTGTACCTGGCATGTCTGCACTTCCAGGTGCAACTCGTCCACAAATCGGTCCTGATCCAGTCGGACAACAAGGCAGTAGTAGCCTTCATAAATCATCAGGGAGGAACGTGAAGCCAGGTCCTGATGGCGGAAGCATGTCTACTGCTGCACTGGGCAGAAAACACAGTAAGAGACATGTCGGCGGTTTTTGTCGTAGGCCGGAAAAATGTAGTAGCAGACCAGCTGAGCAGACGGAAAATTCTTCGGGCGAGTGGGAATAGGATCCCGAGGTCTTTCACGGACTTACACAGCTATGGGGCATCCCGGAAATAGACCTGATGGCATCTCAGAACAACAGGAAGGTACAAAGGTACTATTCAAGGTACCNGGAGAGCCAAGCAGAAGGGATCGATGCCCTCTCCCTACCTTGGAACTTCAAGAGTTAGCGGAGGAGCCCACAACAGCAATAGTGATTCTTCCATACTGGCCCAGGAGGCCATGGTTCACTCAGGTCCTCAGGCTGGCCCAAGACGGCCCATTGACTCTGCATCGTTGTTGACACAGGCGGGGCTCACACATCCAGGTCCGCAGTACCTAAACTTGACAGCCTGGTGGTTGAGAGGGACACTGTAACCCAACAGGGCTTTTCAAGCAAGGTCATCCAGACGCTGATGAAAGCCAGAAAGACCTCCACTTCCAAATCGTATTACAGTATTTGGAAGATATTCGTCAACTGGTGCTCGGTGAACAACAGGACGCATACGGACGTGGCGGCCATCCTGGATGTTCTCCAGAGAGGTATGGATCTAGGCCTGTCCTCTGGCAACCCCATACCTTACTTTTCATTGTGTATGTATAGTTGTCTCTAGCTATGCTTTTCTAATATGGCAATGTAATAATTTTTCTGCTCTAGCCCCTACTGTATATTTGTTCCTAAAGTTTCTAGGGATTGCGCTGTTGTTGGGTATACTTAGCGGGGTCTCTATAGCTCCCGGCTGGTGTTATGGACAGATTCTTAAACCAGTCCAGACAACTCCGCTATTCTCAAGTAAATATGCCCCCTAAGCTTACCAAACAATCCAACAAGGGTGGAAAGCCCGTCTTAGACTTGTCCTCCCCCCCTAATCCAATGTGGAATCCCTGCCTGAGGTGGACTCGCGTAGTCGCCCTTCCCTTTCCCAATATGAATTGGCCGCTATGGCCATGGAGATCTCTTTAAATTTTGATTACCCAAATTAATGTCAAGATAGACACTCTCCAAACGGCATTTGATTCTGCTTTTGCTAAAATTGATTCCAACACCCAGAGAGTGGCGGCCTTGGAGTCACATACCAGCGACTCTGAGGATCGTTTACAGTCCCTTGAGGATGTGGTGGACCAGCAGTTGTCAACTATTCAGTCCTTAACAGACAAGGTTGTCGACCTGGAGAACCGGCACCACAGATGTAATCTGCGGTTTATTGGGATTCCAGAGTCGGTCAAGAATTCTAGTTTGGTGCACTATATATCATTTTTGATCCCTGAGGCCCTAGGGGTCGGGGTTGAGGGTTCTAATTTCCAGATTGAGTGAGCTTATAGGATGGGGCCTGAGTTGACAGATGTTGCCAGCTGCCAAACCTAGGCCAGTAATAGCTACATTTTTGGATTACCGCAAGAAAGAGACTATGTTGGCCGCTGACCGGAAATCCTTAGTGGTGTCTGGCTCTCGTATTTTGATTTTCCAAGATTTCTCGGTAACAGGGTTCCCTGAAGCTTGGGGCCCGTCACAGCTGTCCCCCTGGTCTCGGGGTGTGACGATTCTCCTTCACAAACGCTTGGCATGTACACATGGCCCTCCCTTAGTAGTCCCTGACGGACGGTTTTTAAAGTTTGGACGTAACCATACAAGACAACCTGTACACTCTAGTGAACATCGCAAAAGTCACTGATTTCAGACAGATCATTNGTTTGTTTGAAAGTTATTACCGGGACTTATACTCACCCCTAGACCCATTGATTCTGCTATGCACACGCATATCATCTCTAAAGCATGCTTGCCCTGCCTGACACCTGAACATCTGGAGGTCCTGGATGGCGACATTACTGCTCAGGAGATAGAGTTGGCTATTCTGAACTTCAAGAATGGAAAGGCCCCAGGCCGGATGGTCTTCCACTGGATAACTGTAAACTATTGCAGCTCATATAGTGCCAACCCTTCTTGAGTTGTTACGGAAGCTTCGCTGCTCCGCTTCGGACTCAGTGGATTTCACGGCGGCCTATACTATCTTACTCCTGAAGCCAGATAGGGACCCACAGCTGTTGTCCTCATTCTGCCCAACAACTCTCTTAAACTGTGACTTCAAGCTACTAGCCACCATAATGGCTGCCNGCCTTCAGCCCCTTATGCCAGCAATGATTACACACCACAACGCCCGCGCAATGACAACGTGCTGCTTAGCTTGGATCCCAACAAAGCTTTTTATACCGTGCTCTGGCCACACCTTTCGCTCTCTGATGGCGAGGGGTATCGGAGGAGAGGGGTTCCCTCTGTTGCCCCTCTTGTTTAACCTGCCCTGGATCCGCTACTCCGTAACCTCCAGTAATGGCAAGCTTTTCGTGGTATCCCAGTGGGTATCGTGGAATTGAAGATTTACGCCTTCACAGACGCCGTTCTTCTCTATGTCTCAAATCCTCAGGAGATTTTTGCCCCTCAACTTTGTAAGCTGCAGCTGGATCCGTTTCAGGCTTCACGATAAATGTCGACAAATCAGTCCGGGAGTTAGTGTGCCCAGTTGGGGATCCCTTATTCCGGACAAATGGGCATCACACGGTTTCAGCTATCCTAGTGTTTGCATTATGGGTATGTTCACGAAATTACAAACCTGGAAAAACTTACCCATCACATTCTCAGGGAGGATCAACCTCATAAAAATGGTTTCTTTTCCTAAACTTTTCCTAAACTACTGCTACAGGTCCTTCCCTTTCTTTTGTCAAAGAGGGATAAGCGGGTGGTGCACATACTTTTTCGAATATTTATATGTAGGGGAAAAAGATCCCGTATTGGTCTTCACAAATGAATGCAATCTCGGAGGAATGGGGGGCTCAACTTGCTGGACGCGGGCCACTATAGTAGGGCTGCAGTACTACGACCCTGTATCCCCTGGACTGGTTACACAGACGTTGCCCTGGAGACGGCGTTTCTTCCTGGCGGTAATCTGACCAGCTATTTACACATGACGGACAACATTCTTTTGCCAGCGTTGTGCTCACACCTGCTGCTGGCTCCTACCCGCAAACTGTGGCTTTTACTGCATCACCAGTGGGGCATATCGCCTGGCCGCTCTGCACACATTATGTTTTATAACAATCCCAGCATTCTTTCTGACAGTGAGCACAGACGAGCATTGTGGCGCTACATCATTTTCTGTTCTGATTGTGTAAACGGGTGTTATCTTTTAGGGAGCTGGTTGACCGTTGTCCAGACCTATGCAATGATAATTTGGCTTATCTGCAAGCGGCTCAATTTAGTAAGTCAATTGCCTCACAATTTACGGATGCTGACTGGCATAACCCCGTTGACAATCTACTGCTACAACCCCCATGTGCCTCCAAAGTGATCTTGGCCTACTATACATTTTTAGATTCCCCGATTGATTACTCTACACAGGCGCCTGGGTTAATGACGTGGACACGGGTATTCCCCTTCTTGACACACTCTGATATTCTAAGGGCACTGAATCGCCCAATTAGTATGGTCCCAGTTAGTACATATATTAAAATGTTTCACAATTTGTTCCACCACACTTATTTAACTCCTCTAAAGTGATTTCGCACGGGCCCCCTACCCTCGTCGTATTGCTTCTGCTGTCAGGTTCCTGATGCGGATTTACACCACTGACTTTGGGCTTGCCCAGCCATCCATCCATTTTGGTTGGAAATAAAACGCTTTGCTGAACATTGTCTGCTTAGCAGACTTCCCCTGACGCCAGAGTGCACCCTATTGGGCATACACCCCAGGATGGCAGGGTGCCGAGACATATTTCTAAAATATTACTGATAATTAGGAAGACCCTCCTCCATAAATGGTTGATTCCACGGCCCCTCCACTCACTCTTTTTCTTTCCAAATTGAATGTAGTCTTTCTCATGGNTTGGCTGGACATGCTACTAGACAAATGTAAACGAATTGCAGCCTTCTTTGATATCTGGGAAGGTTATATGGACCAGTCCAGATTACTGCAGGGGGATTTTTTTCTTCTGCTTAACGCCTGGGATTTAGTGCATTGTATTACTGCCTGTTACCGCTTATTTTCTGCCTGTACTGAAACGTCTGGAATGACCTGTATTATGTATACCTGTATATTTTTGTTGTAATGTGTGTAGCTTTGTGTTTAAATAAAAGTTTTTTTNAAAAGTGGGCTTGTATCAGCTATAGGTATTATAAAAGTAAGCAGCATTAGAATACTATTATATGTCTTTCGACTATTATTTTACCATGATTCCAGTAATAACTGTGCAATACAGAGACTTATAGTGCAAACATCCTAATTAGCTCTCACAAAACACAAAGCTTTCTAGTGCTGGTAATCTACTCTTACAGAACAAGGCTGATTGGCTGATAATACTGAAGAACAAGTAAAAGTCTTCCTAGTATTTCATGAGATGTGGCATTCTGCAACCAAAATGCTTAGCAGGACATTGGAACACCATACATGTGTTTATCTTTAACACCACAGTAGTACCTACTGTAAACTACTCACCTTTTTCTTCATTTTTACATTCTTAAAAATGGCATGGACTCTCCACGTTTTCGCAAACATTGCCCCAAAAGCTGTTGTATAGCCCACGGTTAAAATCCACGTTCTTACCTGTAAAACAAAATAAGTATCTAAGTATATTGTAAATGAAAAAAATAAAGAATATTTTTGATTTATATGTCATTTATTCTTAAAGGTAAAACTATTTAATTTACAGTTTTTAATTATTATCAGTTTTTTTTTTATATATTTCCAGTTACCTTAATACATTTTCTGAAAGGTGGATTTTTCTTATAACAATATTAATGCAAAAAAGTATGAATAATAATATTGATTGTATTTCCTTTTTTATATCATTTATAATTATATTTACAATAATAAAATGCATATTAATAATTAGTATTTTATCACTAGTAAGCATTATAAGTAAAAACATTATAAGTAAAAACATTTCACCAGTTTTCTGGTGAAATTTCTATAGGAGCACATGTTGTAATTTAGCCTATGGATGAACCAACAGCAGAGATATGACGTCCAATAACATGATTGTGTCTTTTTGTTATCCCTAGAGAGTAGGATAAAGGTTGTGTTAAATATGTTTAAATGTGCATTAATCCATTAATTTTCTTTCTTATCCAGGCGACTTTTAACAGCTGATCCTCACACAGAAATCATTCATCTCTGTTGGGAGAAGTTGATGCTGTGCACAAGGCTATTTTTGTATAGCTGGTATTAGAGCAGAGAAGACGGATATACTGTAGAGTAATACAAAAATTACTGTACCAAAATCACTATCTGTCATAAAAGGAAACTGAATAAATTCATGTATATGTGCGCAATATGTTACATTGCTAAGTAAACACAATTCTATAGCACTTCAANTTCAGGAATGACATATCTGTGTCAAGAGTTTAACACCCCCCAAAGACAAACAAACAAAAAAACTGTCAGCGCACATAATGTTGTTAGAGCACACATAATGAGATTATGTCACAAAAACAACTAAATGTTTTTATCTACAATATTTGAAGCTGTTTAGACACAGAGGAACTCTTGCCAATTCGAGTTTTCAATAATTTGGGGTGCCTGTACTGTTGGTACTAATTTAGCACGCAGGCTACTGGTAATTTGTGGTCTAANAAACATTTAAAAATGTTAAAATGCCTGGCCCCTGACACAAAGCCCAGTAATATAAAGAAGGTCTAGTTGATAATATCAGTCTTCTAGCCTCTATAATGTTGTTAAAAGATTTCTATAAATCTATCTAGTTTATTTAAAAATTAACGGCACCCACATATGCACACCAAAGCAAGCTCTGTCCCAACATGTCATCCTGACTTCATACCGAGGCGTGATAAGAAGCTCATTTGAACCATCTTAATAGTCACATTGCTTGGTGATGTGAATACCCCATATTAAACTCATCCAAATAATACAAATCATTGATAAAAAAGAAACTACATATTATCTGGATTTTTGTTTTAAGATAATTCTATTCATGAAAATATTTTTAATGTATTCATATGAAGCCTTTCCACAATACACTATACACTACACAGAACTACCCTGCGCGTGCATTTGGTTTGCTAGGAAATAGGAACCTAGCTGAATTGTGCTTAGCTGTACCTTGAACATACATTACCTGCCATACATAGGAATCCAGAACTGCTGTTGCAAGTGCTTCTGGATCACCTTCAGGGCTGGTGCTACCATTAGGCCATCCTAGGTGATTGCCTAGACCACTGGGCCCAGTGGGTGGCAAAAACACCCCCTCACTGCCTCCATTTATATACCGAGTTATATAATAACCTGGCATGTAAATAATTAGCCAGCGTGGGAGGGTGTTTGTCTTTCTTCTATACAATGGCGGCACCCCAATCAGGACCCAGAGGGACAGGAGGGAAATTGGATGGTGAAGGGAGGGTGGGGGGGGGGAGTTCTAGGTTTCACCTAGGGTGCCCAGAAACCTAGCACCGACCATTCTCTTATTATTTCCATTTGTATTGAAGCACAAAAGATGTATTATTAATTTTGCATTTAGTTTTGGGGTCAGGCCCATTATGGACAAAAGGCCAGATTGTGGATCACTTGGGTATCAGTATATTGCTTTACATTCTAGCACATGCTAGAATTAGGCCTTTTAGTGATAAACCACCTGCTGCTATAAATTAATAAGGATCATACCCAACATATAAGAAATAAATTGTGAAAAATGATTGCCTCAAGGGCAACAATTGAATGGGAATTTGCTTTTCTTTAAGCCGAGTCCAACGTCTGTTTCCAACACTACTGTAGGGTGTATAATGTTGATTTATTTTCCATAAAAGTGGCAGCACAAGAAGGGAGAAATGATCCCTTCTGTTGCACAGGAAAATAGCATCAGAATGTTAATTGACATGAAGAGCTTTGTCATGAATTTGTAACAACAAATTGTTATTCATGATTAATACCAGATGGTCCATGTACTTACTAGCTGGAAGAAACCAGCAGCCAAAGTGTTATTGATGTTGGCCATAAGAACATTTTCTGGCAATGCAAATAAGCTTGATGACTTTGGCATGTCATATTATAAAAATATAATGTTTTTTTCTCTAATCTGTACAAAATTCTGGTGCACGAAGAAAAACAGAAATTAGAATCAGAAAGAAACTTAAAAGCTCAGTAAATATTATAATATTATCTCCTGTGGCATTCCAGTTTTTAATGTGCTCTTAAAACCCACTTATTTAATGACCTTTACCTAACCCCACACAGTACTATTGACATTAATATGCCCATACAAGTATTTGAATCTGCTCAGTTATTCACATTCCTGTGCGCAGGTACATTACATGCTTTTACAGTTGCATTTATCCTTCCTATACTGTATGCTGTGCTTTATGCAGTGCTGTACTGCACAGTGGCAACTTATTCTATAAAATATATATATCATGCTTCACAAGGACCTTGAAGCTGTAAGGGAATGAATATGGGGGATATGATTAGCTGTTGTGCTACACTAAAGCAATTTAATAAATTTTTAATGCGTACATGTATCTCGTTCATACTAAAATACTAAATACTACCACTCACACACATAGGGCACATACATTTACTAAGGTCTATAGTAGCTAGGTACTCGTATCATCTCGCTGCAATCCTGGATACACCGACTACAGGATTTACAAACACTCACCTGACTGGCGAGGTCCCAAGAAGGTTACTGGGATTACAACAGACATTGATGTTCCTCTGCATCATGGCTCATGCACTGTATATCAGTGTCAGGACTTTAAATAAATCATCACTATCTATCCAGTAAGATTTTTAAAATGTTTTTAAATGTTTTTAGATTATCGTAACAATCTCCCCATACGTCTATGAGAAGATCACAGGGATAGAGAGAATATCGCCATTTTTTCCAATGCTTACCCATTGGATTACCCGACATTAGCTGACAACAGAGACGACAAGGTGAAAGACAAACAGGGGCATTGCCCGATGGAGTTTAGTGTTAAGGGGAGGGTAAGAGTTTGGCTGTGAGAAAGAATTGGTTTATAGAGTTAGGCTGAAATGAGAGAGATGGTTTATAGAAAGGGAATGTATGTTCATAGAAGGGAAAGGTTATGGCTAAGCTGCGGAACAGTACATAGAAGAAGTTACAACTAGACTGCAGGAAGGTTATGCTTAAGGTTATGGTGATGGAAGAGTAGGGTGATGGAATGGGACGGCTGGGGTTAAGGTGAAAGCGGAAGGTTAGGATTAGGGTTTGGATTAGGGGAAAATACTACATGTCTGTGACAGGTATTATGGTTATCTCCATTTGTACTGATGCATAATTTTCTTGCTAGAGGCTTCAATGTCTGAAAATGATAGTTAAAACCGGCATACCACATCCACCAGATTCTAGACCCAGTGTTGGTTAGCATGGGGTGTGTTTTTACTTGTGTGGATTTAGGCCTGATGGGTGGGGGATGGATGTCATTCAAAATGTACAATAGAAAAAGTAACTAAACAGCAATTAAAAAAGTAACTAAGCAGCATCAATGTTTTAACCCACTGTCCGATGGCAGGTCTTCCAGCTCTAAGGCTATGCGATTTTTGTGCCTATAAGATTTTTGTTTATTTTCCTATACATTTGATGAAGTGGTGCTTTTTTCTTAACTTATGCATTTCCTCACCAGTGAGATACTTAAACCCTTAGTATAAAAAAATAAATAACCCAAACCAATGGCTCACAGTATATTAACACCATGTCCCAGTTCACAAGTTGGTCGGCTAGTGAAAAAGCTGCAATAGAGATTGAGCAGATTTCATTCTAGTTAATTTAAGTCCACTCAGGAATGGGATTTCTGGATTGTACTAGTTATATTTTCAGACTATTTGTGTCTATTATATAAACTGGCTTCTGATAAGAACCACTTGGCCTGTCTAGTCTGCCTATTCTATTCACCATTTACCCTCCACCCTTCCAGTGACATTAGTCTTCCCTGCACCTACCACAATCACATCCCAAATTCACAACCACACACATACCCTAGAGATTATTGCAATTACTTTACCAACATGCTTTTGGATTGTTGGTGGAAACAATTTTCTGTTATCACACAGAATTGTACACAGGTGGATCCGGTACTTTATCAGTANTTTTCTGAACCATTTCTTTACAGCTCCAGATCTTTACTAAAAATATTTATTTTACATTTTTATTTAATGACTTTCAATATATATTAAATATTACTGCTATGACTACACCTATGAAAATGTGTAAATTTTTTTGTTTTGGTTTAGCCAAGACTGCAAATGAGCAGGCTGAAGAAATTTCATGTATCTCACATTACTTTATACAGTGCAGCTACATGGCATAATATAATTAATATAAATTAGTGTAGCCTGGCTCCCATCCCCCCACTGCGAGTGGGTTTATTAATACTTATGTCTCCTGCGAGGTCTCACAATGGTCTACGTGGTTTTCGCAGACATTGTAGTTCGTCTGAATCAGCTGAAGTTCCAGGACATAAACGCCCAGGACAGGTAAGTTTTATTTTGGGGTATTTTATTTATTTATTAGCGGAGCGCGCAGTCCGATTTCTTTTATTTATCTTTTGTTAAGATTGTTAATCTCTGCGGCAACATGATGCAATCCTGGTTTCCATGGTTATCATGGCTGTGATAGCTTAATAGATGTGAATTTCACAATTCTAATAGTATAATATCATACAGAAATAAATAAGTATAAATATAATAAATAAGACATATTAATCATTGTTTAAAATGAATAATTCTAGGCATGTAAAAACAGCAATTTCAATTAAGTGGAGACTTAGATGTGACCTGAATATATATATATATAATATAATATATATAATAGTTTAATACTATATGAACTTATACACTGGGCTTCTTTGGAGCTCATTAACAAATAAAACTTTTTGCATTATTCTAGGGAAAACAACTAATTTATTTATAAAAATAGGAAATAAAATCTAACACTATACTAAATGGTCTAACACATAGTATAATGTGTATTATGCATATAATGAACTGAATAATCTTGTTACACACACATTCATTTTGTAAATTCAAGCATAACGAATGTAGATTGAATCCAAATATCAGGCTAATTTCATATTCTTTGTGGTGGCTAAGATAATAAGAAAGGAAAGATACTTGGATGCTAATTTGTAAAAAGGTCATTTATTTAGCAAACATCGATATTTATTCTTGGAAAATCATTTTTTCATGTGTAGAGGAGGTCACACTGAGATTGAGAAAACCTGTTTCATAGAAGGTGAAAGATGGTATCTGACAGATGGAAGTAGGAGTTCTGGCAAAAGCATCTTATGCAGAGATAAACTTGCTAATACTTGGCTAAATCACAATGGCACAGAATCTCATTCCTATTTTTCTCTTGTGTCTATTAAAGGAAGTATTTTTAAAGTACCCACAAGATTATAAAAAAAATACAAGAACTCCAAAATATTGTGCAATATTATGTGTATAATATATTATTGTAAATGGTATTCTAGTCAAAGCTTTTGTATAATTTNATATTGCATTTCATTCAATTCATTAGATATGCTTCCTTCTTATCAAAACACTTGCTTTGACATCTGGGACCTGATCCAGACCTGTGCATTGGCCTNGAAAACAGGTGGATGTGCAGGAAAGCCGATCTGCTCATTCACCTGCCAGATCGATTGCGTATTTTTGTGCCCTCCGCTTCCACCATCCGCACCATCTCAGAGATGGCGAAACTGTAAGGAGCAGGTCATTTTACCATGGAAAATGGACCTGCTTTCTAATACCACCCTCAGGATTTGCAGGGGCACATAGAACCTGGGAATTCCCTGTTCAACACTGTGTAAATGTAGGGTTGGACCTGACTTTTCAGCTAAACAACGCACTATATTTAAACCCCTAAGACCCATGAGATAAAGACCTGCCATTTGAAGAACATCCAGTTCAGATTACCTGCTATGGAAGCTGCAGCCTCTGCGCAGATGACTCTGACAAAAGCATTCAGGGGTGCATGTTTCAGCAAACACACGCACCTCTGGATAGCCTGGAGCCTATGGACGCTTGCTGCAACTGTCAGAAACTCTGTATCAGGTCCCTGGTGAGATACACAAGTCCAACATTGGGACCTAATCTGATGTTTGTAAAAAAAAAAAAAAGCACTATGTCTTCTTTATTTTCTGACGGTGCAGTTATATAATAATAGAACATTTCACAGTACAGCTTGCAGTATAAGGATGTGTCCCAGCAAAATGCCACTGTGATTGGCAGAGTTAAATATATAAATAGATAATGCATAACATTTGTTTGGGGCANAAAGTGTGTGCATAATGCACAGATTCTATTACACCAGAGAGATATCTGTCAGTCACTATTGGTATATATCGGCATGTTAATTATTACACATAATGTATTTAATTATTTAGCGTTGCTAAAAGTCAGTTTATGGGTTCTGCTGATGTGGATAGAGAGGGTGTGCTCCATCCTTCAGACCCACCAGTATGCAAGCAGGGTGACAGTTACAGACGTGTGTGAGGTTATTCTAGGGCTGTCAGACTGTCAGTATTTCTCATAGCCTGGGCCATGGAGGAAGAAGCTTTTTGGAGAAGTTCTTTGGAGACATATTAAAAGATTGCAATGTGTCATTGTGTTGTTTTTTTTCTGTAAGACATTAGGTCCTGCCACATTAGATAAGGATTATATTGGTGTCTGAGTTAGAGGCCAGACAGGCATATAAAACAATGCTTTGTACCGATGTGTTAATGTTTAGCTACTGCATGGAAAAGTGCAGTTGATTGCCCCAAGAGTCATAGTTGATAAGTGGAATAGCCCCCTGTGGTAGAAGCCAATTCAACAATTTAAGCACGCTTGTTACATATTAACAACAAAATAAAGAATCAAAAGTCAATATAGTTGTAAATACACAACTGGGCAGACTGGAAGTGCCGAGTTACGTCTGCTTCTATGTTTATGACATGTTACCTATAGTAACAATACGCATACATTATATTGTGGCTTAAAATATAGTGCTACCAGGGGCAGGCTGGCGTGGGTGCCAGGGTGCCAAATGGCACCCGGGCTGGCCGCACCATTGGTTGTTTCAGGGCCGCACATGCCGATCTACTGATCGCCATGTGCGGCCTTCATATACTAAACACGGCAGCCCAGTCATTGGTGATTCAGGGGGCTGCTGGCCGCTTCTGCTGCCTGTGTTAGTGAGACCCGGCAGCCGGAAGTGACGTCAGAGGCGCTCGTTCAGAACGTGTTTAGTATATGAAGGCTATGTGTGGCAGCCCTGAACCACCAATAATTTATAT
>JABWIB010000227.1:129487-140158 GCA_016617825.1 Platyplectrum ornatum | reverse complement strand
AGCATTCGTCAGGCATTACAATTCGTCAATACAATTCGTCACTTACTGAATACTATACATCACCAGTCATTGACGAATTTTCATCACTGACGAACACTGACGAAACGAATTCTCAACGAACATTTGTCAGTTACTGAATTCCCCCCCTGGTCCTCTTTTTATTATTTTGAAAGGAAGTGAAAGTAGAGCCCAGGATGTTGTCACTAGTTTAAATTCTATCAATTATAACTTGAGATTTACACATAAATTTGATAAAACTAATTTGATTTTTTTGGATTTATCTCTGAATATTGAGAACGGAATTTGTACTGCCACATATAAAAAAAACAGTAGGGCCTAAATTCACTAAGTAGGGATTTTGGTGGGGAATTGAAAAGTGGGGATGTTGCCCATAGCAACCAATCAGATTCGAGCTCACATTCTCCAGTATGTAAAATGAAAATGAGAGCTCGAATCTGATTGGTTGCTATGATCAACATCTCCACTTTTCAATTCCCCAGCAAAATCTTCCCCGCTTAGTGAATTTAGGCCCAGATGTGGCAACTTTCTTACATTTACTGGCATGTCTAAAATGTAAATGTTCATCATAAATGCTATATATTATATATCTTTTAGTATCTATTCCATGAAGGTGAGACATATAGTCTTAAACAATTTATCTTTACTGAAGCAGGACCCTACACTAAGAGAAATTCTGCCCTCTGCCCCTAAAATGAGTACCTGCAGACATTTGATAAAAAGCTAGTAGTCTCATGGAAACACTAGGATAACCTTATGATATAAAGAGCTTTATAAAATGTAATATGAAATATGTGAGACCTACTGGATTTTTATGTCAAATCTTCGTTTGATGTGTATAGATGTTTATATCTCTTATGTGTAAAACGTTGAATTAAACTATTGTATTATTATTTTTATATATTCATTTGTCAGTTATAATTATCTAAACAGTCCATGGGAATAATGTTGCCTGACTGCCTAATGAATGAGAGCAGCTAATTGTAATCTAGCAGGAAGTTATCTAGGGTGGTCAGAGGTAACAGTGTATATCACTTTGAGCTATTTTTTTCCTCTGAAGAAATCTATATGGAGATGAAGCGTGTAGAGGATACCCATCTGTTACGAGTTTGCTATTGAATATAAGCCTAAGCGCCTAATTTCACTTAAAAAACTGGGATAATATATTGACATCATACAGGACAATGACTCAAGTATAAGCCGAGGGGGGCACTTTCAGCACAAAAAAATGTGCTGAAAAACTAGGCTTATACTCAAGTATATACAGTATATCGAAATTATGAACTCACCTTTGTTTGACCTAGTCTGGCTTTTTTAAATGGTTTTATGATATCAGCACTGGGGGCACAGTGTGCGTACTGTTTAAAACAAACCTTGGTGTTGGCAGATAATAAATTAGTATACAGTGGACTAGGTGGCTGTTGGGTTTACCTCTTATATAAGTCACGAGATCTCAGGTGAGATTTTTGTCATTACATATTTGTACACAGATGTACTTATTATGTTATATGTATTATTATGTACTTATTATGTTGTACTTGGAAACTATAATTAAACCTTAAAAAAACCAAGACAAAATGAGTTGGTGTTGTTGGGGTTAACAGTTAATCATATTACTCAATGTGAATATTTTAAAATGTTATGTATTTAATGATGGTTTAATATATTATTAATATATAGGTCATATTATTTAACTATTGTAATTCTTGTGACTACCTGTGTTATTGAATTCCATTCTATAACATTCTTGAGGTAGCTGTTGGAATTAAATTTGTGTCACCTACTTGTAACATACAATAAGTGTGATGTTAGCAGTCTTATACTAATGGCCAAAATTGTAAGATATACAAATTATAGACATATCACAATAATTATTTCATAAATTTTCCTGTTTACCTCTTATTGATCTCTTAACAGTTAAGCAATGAACATATTTGTTAAGCAACACTTATACCATGGCAATAAAATATGATCCTCTATGTTTACTGCAAAGATTTTAGTTTAGATTCTAAATTGTCCTAGACCAAATTCTTCAGAGAGTAGCACTTCAATCCCTACTGCGATTTTCTTCCGTTGGTGAAGGCTGACCTTTCAATACTGCATTCAGATCTTATAATCATTTACTGTACTTGTCTACAGTCACAGTCTGATCCTGTATAAACCATCTGGCTTCCCTTCATAAACTTCCTGTTGGCTGTTGCCAGTTCAATTTCTGTTCATTTCTGTAGTGCTCCATTATTGGTCGCCATGTTTGGGAGTATAGTCTAGGTTGGATCGATTCCTGCTTGTGGTCTGCTTTGACCACGCTTATGCTTATTTACTTGGGCTTGGTTTTACTACTACATACCCAGTACTGCTTCTAATTCCATGACTGGCCTTCTTTCAACCAAGCTTCTTTCATCTTCAAACTTTACTTATAACCATTGTAAACAAAAGTGTCCACATGTTATAAATTATAATCACACCATATCCTATTTATTTTACCTTCAGTTTTTTCTCAGTAATTTTATTATTCACTTCTGCTTTAGCGCATCTTCGAACAAATGTCTCTGCCAAAGCCATCTAACAAAACCCCCACTATCCTAATGTTACAAGATATTTCTTCTGTATTCAATTTATCTCTGGTAACCCTGCTTGGAAGTGTACCATAAAAAAGGGTTCATTTTAATATGTTGTATGTGAAAGGCTAGCAAGCAAGCCTACCCCTTGTACATGCTTGGAGGAGATAAAATGCAGTTAGAAAGCCAGAAAAGAGGATGTTGGCATCTAAGGTAAAAGGCTAAATATTCTGCAGGGTGTGAAAGGAGAGGAAACTTCAGTGAGGGAGGATGGTTATGGTGTGAACCAAGACGTAAAGGGAGGTGAGGGAGAATTGACATTCCTTACCTGGTTTGCCAGAGCGAGGAGCTTGTTGTGGTATTGTCTACATTGGAGAGAAGTGGAGAAGTTCTGTTGCCGCCATAGTTACAATTGCTAAGATGGTTTTTATTTTATTGATGTGAATAACATTTCACATGCTTTTTATACTATGTTATTTATACCAGTGGTCAAAGTGGAAATTTAGAAGTGGTGGTATAGACATTTAGAAGTAGTATGAAAACAAGGACATAATAGAAGTCAATGAAGATTTGTAGTTTTTCAATTACATTGCTGAGAGAAGTGGCGTTATGGCATACCCCCATATACACCCCCACTTCGAGCCCTGATTTAAACTGTGTCTTTAATATTTAAATTGATTTCTGTAAATAAACATTCTTAAAATCCAGCTAGGTATTCCAGCTAGTAGTTGTATAAAATAAGAGATTATTTGGTGTTATTGGGTCTGGAAATTCATCCATGCATTAGTTAATGACACAGAATTACATAATCCTTTACACATGACTAGTGGTAGATTGTCTTAAGTTTAGTTAGCAAATGTATTTGAGTAAAGGGAAGCTCTCTGATCGTGTCATGGACATCCTTGCAGTGGCTCTTATCGGCATATTCTATGAAGCTTCACAGTGACAGCGACAGGTGGCAGGCAGTGATTGCCCTCCTCATTTGGTATGAGTTTCCCTGCACTAATACTTATACAAACTATTTTAACATACAAAGGTTTAGTGCCTTTTGACATGCAGCTATCTGTTTTTTATATCTGTTTTTAGACATTCAGATTTTTTTGTCTAAAATAAAATTGTATATTTTATTATTTATATTGGACATTTTGATTATATTTGATACTTTACTTATTGTCCTTCTATTTCTCTTTCTTGTCTCACACCTCACCTCACAACGGCTATACCACAAATCAAGGTTCCTACTTTACAAAAGGACAATATAAAGATGTCTAAAGACTAAAGACCCTTTAATAGACCTTCTTATAGTTATACTGTAGCGTATGCCTTTATTTAATTCTCATTTGTTGTGTATATTTATAAAGCCATCCAACAGTACTGCTCCCTCAACACTAATCTGTATCTATTTAATTTTATTTTTTAGCCATAGTGAACCCTATTTAAATCCTATATAACAAAATGAACACAGCTACTTAAATAACCCTACAGCAGTCACTGTAGAATGTGATCACTCACAATATTGAACCTGGAAGTACTACAGCTGATCCAGAATTTAAGAGACAGAAAATCAGGGTCAAGTGTACACCAGAGGAAAATCATTTTAAATGATAAACACAGAATTAGATTTAAGTGGCTAATAGTCCTAGCTCAACTCTAGATCTGCCTTTGGTGTTCCAAAGGTTACTATTGAGCACATATCATCCAGTATTTCTATTAACAGCAATACAGTTAAACTAATTTTTTGATGAAAAAGGAAAAAAATGAAAAAATAAATAAAAATATATATGTATTTCTTAAAATGGAGCTTGTAGAATATGTAATTGGGAAGCAAGTACAACTGAAAAGTTGCTGATATGTTTAGTTTTCTTCTTACATACAAGTGGTGAAATGTTTTGGTGAGTCACTCTGTAAATGTAGACTATGACTGACATACTGTAAAGAAGAAGAAAAATCACATTAACAACTCATTGGTGCTTGCCAAAATCCTTACTGCAAACTTGGATAGCAGACGTGTAATCCATAAATTGTTTAGTGGAGGCTGGCAGCAGTAGTCTAGTCGAGTGTTGATATAGTGTCATTTTGACAAATGAGACTGTGCAATCCAGTAAAAAGAAAGAGTACAGCCCATGTTACACTTGCATAGTGTTTTATTTTTCTAAGATATGCTTTTTAATTACAGCAGTTACGTCAACATATATCAACACAATGTGTTTGTGTTATTATAGTTTTGCGACTCAGATCTCATTTACTGAACATGAAATTAATTTGTTACTGTAGACCCTCAGTCAGCAAATGTCTATTTTAAACCTTTTTCCCATCTTTATTTTTTCCCATTGATTCCATTAACCTACATTTTATGACTTTCTCATTTTTGTACTAAAATTTGCCCTGTGCCTAAAATAATGCAATGTACGTGACTTTTCAACACTTGACTGTACTTCCCTTCATTGTTCCATTTAACAAAAGACACTAAATTGGCAAAAGTGCACAGCTGTTCTCATAATAGGAAAGAACTGAACTAATGCTTTACATATGTATCTGAAGAATATACTGATGGTTGCCATTAAAGTGTAATAAGAACTGAAAAATCCAAGCAAAGGGCCATTTATTTTGGAAATATAGCTCATTCTATTATTTTGTTTGAAATCAGTAAGTCCCATTAATTTGGGTATTTTATACTCGTGGTTTTGTACTTTACTTTGTTACACATGCTTTTTTTTCTTTTGTGCATTTGACTTAGGTCACAAAAATTACTGCATTTATTCTTCAACACAGTACATATGAAGGAGATGGCGCGGGTGGATTGTGAAGCAACCTCAATGTTTTAAGACAACTTTGGGAGTACTTACAATATATAATAGAATAAAATTCTCTAATTATAATGGTATAATTTATATAAAATATATAAATTCAGTTGTTCATACAATATGGAAAATGTGTTGTAGTTTTAGTTTAAAGTGGATAATTGATAAGAACACCTATGTTCTCAAAAGTCTTTTCTTTAAGGTAATGCCCTGTGATTCCTTCCAATAAAACATCCAGCAGTAGAGTTTCCAGTCTAGTAGTAGGAGCTGGATAATCTAAAGGGTTTGGGCTAATTTTGGTTTAGAAATGATAGCAATACAAAACCTCCTGCATTAACACTGCCTAGTACGTAACAGGTTAGGGTGTGTGAGGATGCATATGCTTGACCATAGAAGGCGGTAATTTGCACCCTAAATATTTTACGTTGATAATTATTATGCACAATAAGAAACATAATCAGTGAAAAAGTATGTTTTTGTGTATCAAGTATATACATTTTGTTTCAAATGACATTATGCAGAAATTAATACAATTGTATGCATGAGTGTAATGAGAAAAGAAAATGCTTTATCAGTCAGTGGTATAATTAGGGGAGCCCATAGCAGATATAGAAAAAAGACCCCCGCCTCACTGTTATTGGTTACAGCCAATATAGCAACAGTAACTAATTTGGCAATTATACATTCAACACCACTATGTCAATGGTATTATTGTTGTAATTCTTTGATGAAGTACAATAAAAATCTTTTATCTTGTTCCTATCTCCACTTTCTTTTGCCTCCACTTTGTCAGCTCTCCCCACCAGTCAGTTTCTGCTTTCTCCTCCAGAAGAGTGCTGATGATTATATCCCCTTGAGCGGGATGGCATTACTCAGATAGACCTGAGGCCTTAGTAACAATGAATGCCCAGATATATGGAGATGCCTTCTGTTCCATTACAGCATCAATAGGCTTTGCCTCACCCTGGGAAGGCCACATGTTGTTCAGATGTTGTTTCTAAACAGAGGCGACAGAACAAATCGAAGGCAGGAGGTAATAATTCTCAAACATGGGGTTAATAAAGTGTATGCTGGGTTAGGTGGGTAGTTTAATTTGAACTGTGAGAAGTTTACTTTGTTGCAACTGGGTGATGGACACAGAGGTTAAATTAGTAAAATATTAGTAGGGCGAGTTAAAGGTTTTTTTTTTTTAAAGAGGAAAAGAGTTAACTCTCTTTCATTCACCGTTTACACAGAGGGCTATTGCCGGGTTAACTGGCAGTGTCTCCCACCTCTATTACCTGGACCATAAGAAGGGTATTACCCTGCTGTGTTCCGGGTACTTGGTATTGTAAACGCATCCTGCATGGGTAAAATTACCCGGGCAGGTATAATTGCATAAACAGCTTACCGTCATTTTACCCTTCCTGCCACGTGTTACCACCTTGCATGTTGTGCGCTGATGGCAGTCGGCTGATCGGTCGTCAGCTGGCTGATGTGTGAGCGCTGGCTTGTAAGCGCTGGACCGCATGAGAAGACAAATAATTAATTATAACATTTGCTGTATAATCCGAAGCACTGTGTTGTGCTTTTCTAGATGAAGCAGCCGTTATATTTTATTATTTGTCTATTCATGCAGTGCAGCAGGAGCAGTGTATACATTGTCCAAGTGAGAACTTGTTCAAAAATAAAAGTTAAATAAAAAAAAATGATTTGTGCATAATTTATTGTTTTGCATTGCTTTTTTTATGATAATTATTTTAATCATTTGTTAATGTTTAATGTTATTATTTTTTTATATTATTTTTATTATTTTTTTATTATTATTTTTATTATTTTTTATACATTTTTATGGTTTTCTTTTTACATTTTTTTGTTTTATGTATTTCTTTTATATTATTTCTTACATCTCTTGCTTTAATACTAATTATTTCTTTTTTTTTAGTGATTATTTCTTTAATGTTCATTTTTTTCCCTTCATTTTTCTAAGCCAATCACGACGTGTAACGTTGAAACTTATGTTTCACCTAACTACCCTGGTTCAGTGTGAACGGTGTTGACCAGGGTATTTTGCAAATTACCAGGGTAATTCACCAGTGCGAATGGGGTTAATGACCAGGGTAATTCATAGTCCCAACAAACTCTGGAAGTAAAAGACTGAATTACCAGGGTAGTCAGTGTGAATGAGGTATCAGAAGTACATTGTTCAGAGTGATGATGTGAGAAAGATCTTGGCCTAAATTCACTAAGCGGGGAGTTTGCAGGGGGATTGAAAAGTGGGGATGTTGCCCATAGCAACCAATCAGATTCAAGCTCACATTCCATTATGTAAAATGAAACTGAGAACTCAAATCTGATTGGTTGCTATGGGCAACATTCCCACTTTTCAAATCCCCTGCAAACTTCCCACTTAGTGAATTTAGGCCCTAAAGTTTGACAGCAAGATAAAGAGCCAAATAGCCACCAGACAACTTTCTTGGAATGCCCCTTCCAGAAAACCTCAAAAAGAAATTGGTAAATTGAATAACTATATACATGGCATATTCAAATGTTTTACAGGTTATTTGTGTACTCTCTTGCTCACTTGCTATACATATATATGGCTTTGTCCCTGGATGATCCAGCTACCCCATCCAGCTACCCCATGGGCCCCATCTACCTGATTCAAACTCAGAAAAACCCAACTGATTCATTTAGCACTTTATGTGGCCATGTAGCCGTTAGGAGTTAGGAAATTGTTTGCTAAGAAAGATAGGTGTGTCCTTTTCTAATTCCTTTTGAGCCAGTTGAGTCAATACTATAGGCTTTTCTGGCATATTCATTAAGATGATAAGGTTTTATAAAGTTAGAGAAGAAACAAAAATGATTTTCTCCATATGTGCGCCACAATTTATCTCCACTAATTCATAAAATGGGGGGGACTTAATTTGATGTGAATGTGCAGATACTCAATCCTATCCATGTTTTAGTTTTCTTTCTAAAGATACTTTATTTAGAAGGTCGTGGTAGAAAGCAGGTACATACAAAGGGTCAAAGGTATTACAATATGTAAGCAATTATCATCATGTGTACCATCAAGAAAACACAGCATGTTTTATGAACAAAGGAAAAAGCGGAATAAAGAGAGAGAGAGAAAAGACAGGAAAAAAGATTTGAATAGAGAGAGAGGGCAGGTGTGACGTGGCAGACCAAGCCTGTTTGGAGAGGAAGGGGTTTAGGAAAAAGGGAAATACCAGGAAGTAGGAAGGATGATGGAAAAATAAGGAGGAGGGATGAAAGAAGAGGGATAGAAATGTGATAGATGGGTCATTCAGGTCTTCTTCTTAAAGGTTAGGGTGATAAATGTTATGGTAAGATGGCCATGGTACCCAGACATTGAATAAAGAGCATGTGGAGTTGCTCATAATGACTTGACATATATTCCATCTTGTATATATACACCACACTATGGATTAGGTTGCATGTAGAATTGGGGCCTTAGTTTGTCACCTTTGTTTAGAGATGTTGCTGGTGTCTGCTCTGGGTTCACAATACTCATGGAGGATTTTGAGGTAGGAGAAAATATTTTTGTTTCAGTGTAATGGCAGGAGACAATCTCACAGAGGACCATAGCACCTGGATTTGTGGATGACCATTTCAGGGTCGGAACAGCCTTGTGAAATCCAGGGAAAAATGTCGCTATACAAGATGGCACTAGATGCAAACTCTATAGTAGTTTAAACCAGTTAACCCTATTCATGATTGTATTGATTTCATTGACATATGGATTTGTTTTTTTAAAAAAAATCTGTGTCAGAATGTAAAACAAAAATGATGATATGTTTGTATGTTATGTAGAAATTAACACATTAAAGTAGACTTTCTGGTTATGTAATGATTTTCAGATTGGAAATCCAAAGGATCCATTTCAACATAATTATAGCACAAAGTTGAATGAGCTTTACTATTAAGACGCAATGTGTAAAATTAACATTTTCACTGCAGTTTTTATTTGGTAATTATTTTTGTTATGCTTTACAACTATAATTATTCTGTTGTTTTACATAGTTGTGACATTTTAACAGAGGCTTTAAAAATGATGGATCTGGTATTTATGACCGCCAAATACCACATGTTTGGTTAGGTTTAATCTTAACATTAAATTCAGATTTTTTATGATGGCTTCAATATCTTGTCTACTATACGGAATATTGACATTCATGACAGGAGAGGTCAAATTTCTTTATAATCATCGTAGCAAGGTAATTCCTGTCCATGTTTCATGTAATTATATAAGGGCTTCTTAAAAATTACTCCACTCCATGGGAACAATATATAATGCTGACACATGTTGTAAGCACACATGTATAAATATATATTGAGGTTTAGTGACATTGGGGTGACATTCAGAGTTTGGTGAACCTTTGTGCACAATTCAATTGGAATTAAGGACTGTTCCTTAAAAAGGTAGACCTATGCAAAATAGAATATGTATGCGCACTATATAGGGGACAATTTTGGAATTCAAAACATGGATCTAGACCTCCATAAAGATCCCTCTCTCCATTGACTAGGAGGATAGTGTACATAGTGTACATACAGGCGCATAGTCACTTTTCCAAGTGTGTATGAAAATTCATTATAATAGAATTACAGTACATTCTTATATGTGGGACTGAGTTTGCCGGTAGGCCTCCCTCTTAGTAGACAGTGTAGGCTTTTTCTCTTAAAGTCCTGTGATCATTTGTAAAGTGTGGGATTTTCCACAGATTAGAGTCAAAAAACAAAAGGCAGCCAAATAGCACCTGAGCTAGTGGGAATGGTTATAATGCAGATACATACAGTATGTGTCTGAATATTATATCCAATTTTTGCATGGGGATATGATCATATCTATATTGGTCGCCTGTATTTAGACCTTATGCTTTACAATCAATACAAACCTTTGGGGCCAATTCAATCCCGCGTGCGCTTTTTCCCGTCTATTACGGGACTGAAACCTCGCGTCTTTTTGTACGCACCTCTATGAGGTGCGAACGAAAAAACGCGAGATTTCCTGATCACACGAAGGGGATTGAATCGGCCCCTTTATGTCTAGTGTTGTAAACAAAGTATTGTGTATTTTGGTTGGTTATAAGCCTAAGTATATATTCATAAACAGAGTATGAAATTGCATTTTGGTTAGGGAAGGGTAGATAATAAAACCTAGAAAAATGTAGACCATTTTTATAAGCATTATGATTTGTATTATTGTACTTTGCACATTGTAACACATTGGGGTATATTTACTAAGCAGGGAGATTGCAGTGAAATTCGAATTTGGGGAAGTTGCCCAT
>JABWIB010000227.1:108357-120393 GCA_016617825.1 Platyplectrum ornatum | reverse complement strand
ATATATATATATATATATATGCACATACTTATTTCTAGTAGCCTGCATCTCTATAGTTTGTACAGCAAATGTTAACCAGCTTACTTACTATGAACATTTGGGTAGCACTTTGATAAAATTACGAGCAAAGATACATTTCAGACAGAGGATGAATTGTGTTTTCAAGTGAGAGTGACTTGTATTATATGTGCAGTATATGTGCATTTTATTGTATGTGCTGTTTGGTGGAAATATACCAGAAATCTAGATTGGATATATTCCTACCCAATAAAATACAAAGTAATTTACATTTATACCATATTCATTGTTAGATTATAGTATCATTTTGTAAAATGGCAGAAGCATAAAACCACATTTTATTGGAAGTTTATTAGGAATTTAAAGTATAAATGTGTCTACTATGGTCTTAATCGCCAATTAAATAGCATTTAAATTTAAACAAGTATATATTTAAATTACAACAAGTATACTGTCTTTTTACATTTAAAGAAAAAAATTGCTTTATATATTTTGTACGCAAATAAAATAATACCAAAACAAAATAGTACAAAGTGATCACTAGCTGTTCTGTGTGACGTCGCAGTTGTTTCGCAGTTGTTTCCATGACTTTGCACCATTTCACTTCTTTAAATATGTTCTTGAATTTAAGACAGCTGTAAACCTGGAGTTTTATGGTCACACTCTTCATAACGTCTCAACAAATATATGTGCTGTAATTACTTTTCACCTTAGATTTATGGGCAAGATTTTCTCGTCATTATTAGATTTGCTGCTCTGTTTGAATGACATCTGAGGGCTTATGAGGTTGCTGATTCATTAAGCAATATCCAGTGAATACAATTTTTGAAACTGTTTCAATTTTATATTGCATGCTGTCATTTCTGAATGTATTTAAAAAAAACATCTTATTTTAACCTACAACACAAATGTGATAAATGTGCATGCATAGATGGACCTAAGGATCCAAATAGCAATATAAAATACATTTCTTTATTATAGTATAAATTATGTATTGAATTTGTAGTAATTACTGTTTAATGTAAAATGTTACTTTATGAGTCATGGTTGATGCATTACGCTAAAAAATGAATTGTCATTTACTGTAATAAATATATTATAATTACTCACCTTATGATTTTGATAAGAGGTCACAGATATAAATGCTGTCTCTGAAAACACATGTGTACAGAAAGCTGTGTTCTTAGAACCAAATGCATTGTTTTCATCCGCTTTCACTATATGTAACCTTGGTTGATACTTGTGCATTGAATTTAGGATGATCTGAAAGAAAAACATGTTTCATTGAGCCTTTAAATTACTAGAAAGATTTGTAAAAATGAACTGTAATGTTAACATTATGAGACCTGAACAAATATGAACTATTTCTCTTTGTAACAGTAATCTAGTAATCTGTGTAAAAACAGCACTGTTACAGCATATAAGATATAAAGTATAATATATTACCAAGACATTATATTTCATGGGTTGACAGCAGTAGCCAAACTTCCGTTTAATCCATTATCAGTTTTTTGCTATAGTTTTCTTTCTTTAACACCCATTTAACTTGGATATTTGCCTTCATATAATTCAGACACATACATAATATAATTTTAGACATAATAGATGTATTGGAGTGATAATGTAAAATGTATTCAATGATATAATAAATACAATGAAGCAATTTCCTAACGGGTATATAACTATAACATAGTAGCCAAATATTATATTTTACAAACAACCATTGTTATTAGCATATATACATAAAAAATAAAAGCTTTAACAAAAGCAAAAGTAAAATAATTACAGAATTATGATGAAATACTCAACCAAAAGGAAATGATGGATGTGTCCGAGGGTAGTCATATAGAGATGGACAACTCTTTCGGTTAAGCATGTAAGAGACTCAAAACGTGGCTTCGCCATTATGATTACATACCTACACTTTCCTGTACTAAGCACGTAATGCGGATGTTCATAATAATACATAATACCAACTGCAAAGTCTGCCAAATGTGATCATGATCCCAAACATACTTAACTCAGACATTAACTGCGGTTCTATTTTCTAGTGTTTACTGCCCCAAGCAATGATTTATTGATCTATATGTTATTTGAGGGAGGGGTGCACCAAAACTGTTTTTGCCCTAGTCTGAACTTGGTTTACACCTACTAACTGTTGCTTATAGCCATAGATACTAATGTTATTTGATTGAATCCAGACTTAAGCAAAATTGGAGTTTGTTTTTCCAGTATAAATCTAGACTGCTATACTGGTTCTTTATCCGCTGTGTTTGTGACTTTGTAGCAGGAAGAGGGGGATGGGTTACTTACAGATGCTAGTATGAGGTGGATGTATGCAAAAATTACTAAGTGCCCTCTTCACTATCCAGCAGACACCTGCTTAAGATTTGTCTGATGTGTCCTAACCTAAAATGAGGAAGGACACATTGGAATTCATAAAGGGGTCTGTTTGAAGAAGTCCATGAGACCAAGTCGTAAATTTACTTAGCAGGGAGATTGAAAAGTGCATCAGAATCAGATATAAGCTCTCAGTTTCATTTTACATACTGGAGAATGTGATCTTGAATCTGGTTGCTATGGGCAACATCCCCACTTTTCAATCTCCCTGCAATCTCACTGCTAAACAAATTTAGGCCCAAAGTGAAAGGCTGAATCAAATCCATCCTTCTAGACAAGCAGTTTTGCCTTTTATTTATCTCTTTATTCCTTTATTTATTAAATTTTTACTACCGTTGGGAAGAAAGCAGGAAAACCTAAGGAAATCTTTCAAATGGAGAAGGTAATACATCACTGCTTAATACATTTTCCCATGTCATCCCTAGGTGTAGAATATCAATATTAACAATATTTAAATGTCCACAAAATGTTAAAATGTGTGAACAGGTAGTATGTAATATTTATTATCTTACCATTCTTTGATATTTTCTACACTTCTGTTTTTAATATTTGGCTTCTAGGGATTCATAGTGATTGGAGGTTATTGAAGTAACATTAGTGCATCGGAGCATGATCACAAGTTTGCACCATGTTACTTAATCTAAATGACCCCTTATTTTTCATTTAGATGAGCAAGCTGTTAAATAAATAGGCAACAATAAATAATACAATTTTATATTGACCCATTGCCATCCCAAAATTTGCTTTCCAGCTAAATGCTAAAAATTTCAGCCTTCGTAAGATTTCATATGAACAATTTTATGAGTATCCAATGTCACAAGCATCTGTGTCCCAGACAAAGCAGAAGCTGATGACCATCTGGCCTAAAGAGAGACGGCCAAAAATACATTTTTCTCTGTCCAAGTAGTAGTATTACTGTTATTTTTAGCAGTTTATTCTCATCCCATTGCATAGCACATTCACACCGTGACTAAAAAAAAGTGAGAATGTTAATATGACACTAACTGTGGTCAAGATATAAAGTTCTCACCTTCACCTTACTAGGGTTTTACTCAAAGTGTTCTGGGCATGTATTCATCTATTCAGTACATAAACGCAAAAATATATATTTTTTTGAAAATAAATATAATAGGATCCAGAACAAATAAGATAAAATCATGAGGAAATTTAGACCTGGATAAAACCATTTCACAGTGAGTCAAACTAACTGTATTGTTTACATCAGGGTTCAACAAATACAAGCCACCATACTAAATACTAAACTGTGGGATTGGAAAAGTGCATGTGTTGCCCATAGCAACCAATCAGCTTGGAGCTCATATTCACCAGTATGTCCTGTACCCCAATTTAATGTAGGGTACAGGACACTTATGTGAAAGAATCATTATTAAATTCCCTCCCCACCCGACCCAATTTGCTTGGCCACACGGATTCCCAGACATATAGAACTGAGGTCCAATAATAACATCTGGTGCATGCATGCACATATGTCACAATTTAAGGGATTTACACAAGATGCTACGGGTATTTGTATCTGGTTCAATGTCTATAAATAATATTGTTCCATTTAAGAAACACTGACCTGTGTTGAATGTTGCTTGAATCATGTAATGGTTTGTAAGAGAAACGGTATGTGGATATACTGGACCTGATCCAGACTAATCCAGACTAAGACATACGCACAATAATAGAATGTACCGTATTTCCCCATGTATAGGATGCACATACATTTTGGGGGTCTTATACAAGAAAAGTGAATTGCACACAGTCTCTGCAGTGTAAGAGGTGGAGACAGAGTGTTAGGAGCCAGGTTGTACAATACACAAATGATTAGAGTAGTAATGCCCCCGGGCTGTGTAATGACACTGTTCTGGTAAAATGTCCACACACAGTAATGTTGTCTACAAAGATAATCAGTGAAGATGTCATTCTTTTCAGTTATTTGCTCTTAATGATGATGACAGTTTGGTTACAGTTGCTGCCAGTAATGTTATAAACACTTCGCAAGTGAGGAGACAGTTCTGTAGGTTCTTCCTAAGAGAAGATATACAGCTAAAAACACATCCAGTGTAATTTAGTCTTCATTTTTTTTAGTATAAAGGTGTGTCTTTATACATGGGGAAATACAGTATATATGATTAATATTTGAATAATTACGGTGGATGCCCAGGACAAAAGTATGTACAACTATAAAGAAGAGGGAAGGAGTGGACTAAGATAACCCAAAGGATTCAAATCAAAGGAGTCAAATCCAGGTAAAAACTTTACATAGAGCTTGAGCCATATAAACTACACCAGCTAGAAGTCCAGTCCAGGAAGATGCTGATGGTCAAGTATCCATAGGTATAAGAGACCACATAAATAGCATTTAACCTAATGTTTCTATAAAGGAATGGCAAGTTGCTAATGCTGCGTGCTGAAAACATCCAAGGTCAAGAATAAGATAATGTAAGACAATTTGATTAATTAATGACATTTTTTTTTTATAACAATTTTTTTTATTGAAGCGATTCAACAAAGTGATAACAGAAATACAGTGTCCACACTATAATATTAGTACAGGAGTAATGGCTGGAAACAGACAAAAAAAACAGTAAAAAGGTAGTGCAAGTAACACAAAGATACAACAGNACTACAATGCAAAGTCACAGTGGTGGAAGTGCCTCACCGGATGGGTGGGTCACCGCCGCATACGCGAGTGAGGTACCAGAGGGTAGAAGCGAAGCACGAGCGGATTTGCCGCTTAGTAGCCTCCGATAGAACATCAATAAAAGTTTCCCATGTGTCAAAGAAGGTTTGCACTCTAGCCTCCTTCTGCAGAGCCGACTCCAGCCAGTCCATACGGAATACATGATATAGTTTTTCCCTGAAAAGGGAGAAGGGAGGTGGGGAAGCTTGGAGCCAGGCCTGGAGGATAGTTTTCCTGGCGGCTGCCGAGACAGCCAGGAGTAGTTTGCGACCGCCTCCACCCCATCTGCAGTGGGAAGGCAAGATGCCAAATATGGCCCATTCGGGTGAGAGGGGGAAGGCAATGGATAGTCGGTCCCGTGTAAAGGTCCAGACTTGGAGCCAGAAGCGGCGAATAGAGGGGCATCTCCAAAGACAATGGTACAGGTCAGCATCGGGGGCCCGGCATTTGGGACAACTAGAATCTGTCGACAGTCCAATCTGAGCGCAACGTAGAGGGGACAGATAGGCTCTGTGGTAGATGTTCATAAACATCTGGGAGTATGTTACCGCGGGAAGCATGCGAGACGTCTTAAATAGGTGGCGGAGTAGTATCTGAGGCGTCAAAGTCGGGAAGTCACGTGACCACTTGGCCAGGCCAGTCGATGTAGGAGGGTAGTCACAGGGGACATGGAGGAAACGGTAGTGGGGGGAGATAGCACCACGGGGTGGGAGCGGGGAGAATAACAATTTGTCCAAGGGGAATTAATGACATTTTATTTAATTGTTATTTTTATTTATGACTAAAGATATGTTTTATTCTTTTGGTCTGGATTCCTCTTATAACAGTTTGGGATATTTCAAGCACAGGACACATTGTTTTTTCATTTCACATTTTCCTTAAATGTTACTAAAGTCAAACCGAATAAGGCTTAGGGGCCGATTCAATTGTGCGTGAAGAGAAAAAATATTGCGTTTTTGCTAATTAGCCTAAAAAAATGTGCACGAAAAAAAGATGGAATTCAATTCAAAAGTTAGGCGTGAAAAACTAGTCATGACCTTTTTTTTTCTCCAAGAGGTGCGAGATGCAATATAAGTCAAGATTTTTTTTTTTTTAATTATTTGTTTTTGGTCAGCAGCAGCAGCATATGCCTCCGTTAGTAATCACTTTACAGTTCAGTTATAAGGTGATTTGCTTATGGAGACAACACTGCAGCTTATGAATAAGTATCGTGGTATAACCATTTCTGTCAATGATATGGTTACATTTGTATACCTGTGTAACCATCTCAGCAGCAGCGGATACAAATGTAACCATTTCATTGACAGAAACGGTCATACTTGGATTCTCATTCATAACAGTTGCAGCTTATGTCTTCCATGTTACAACTGACCTGTGACATGATTTCTAATGAAGGCACAACTGTTTCTGCTGTGAATGGGCATCGTAGCCCATTCACATTTTCCCCTTTGTGCAACTTATTTTTATTGCTAATGATCAAAATAAGGCGCAAAATTTAAGTCATGTCAAAAACATATGAATCCGTGATAAACTGGGCGCGATCCCGTGACCAAAAAAAGGTGACTAAATAAGTTGTGAATTGCCAAACAATTGAATCGGCCCCTTAGGGGTCTATTTATAAAGCTTCATTTTGAAGCGATAAAGGCAGTTTTTGCAGCACCCGTGTAAGGTTGTTATAAGACTGTCACATACCTCCCAAGTGTCCCGATTTCGGTGGGACAGTCCCGCTTTTGAGTGACTGTCCCATCTTCCCTCCCACCTCCCAGTTTGTCCTGATTAGGGCACAAACTGTGTTTTTCTTATTAAAATTACAGCCGCATTTGCATTTGCCAGATTATCCAGGATACTGGACCTCACTATATTTACAGCGAGAGAGAGAACTAGAGAGATGGAGATTTTAACACACATTTAATGCAGTGTTTCTCATGTCCACAGCCCTATGTGTATGTGATGTGTGGTATCCTTCTACAAACTTCTACAGACAGTATCTGGCAGATGACAAAAAAAAGTCTACTCCACTGGGGTAAAAATAGCTTAATACAAACAAAAATAAAACAAAAAGCCAATATATGAGCAACAAAATGTACCCACATTTTGTGAATAAGACACAGTCATTGAAAATTCAGCTTTGAATGAACTCAAGCTGGCCCTCAGTAGTTGCTCATTTACCTCTCCAATCTTTTTATTGCTGATGTTTTCCAGATAGTGTCCTTTAAATGCCCTCTTGCGTGGGATACAAATATAACAAAACTCATGTATATTTTTTAGCTGACCAAAGAACTAGAAAAATGTATCCACCGTCATTCATTGAATCTGGCTTTATATATGACCTTTTAATCTTGTGATGGTAAACTTGGTGCAGAGTTTGATCATAGCCTTATATATGAAAGTCTAATTAAGATGTCCTTGATATTTTAGGCAAGCAATACTGTAGGAAATAGCATAAAACACTGATTATAAGGAAGTAACTAATATTAAAAAACATCTATTTTAAATGTACTGTATTTATGAACTGTGTACTGGATCCAGACCTCTGCAAAGGGAGCGTTTTCCACTGTTTATGAGCAGAAAACGCACACATTTGGTGACAGCTTATTTGAGGGCTTCAGAGTTCTGTACAGGTCTGGACATATGTCATCAATTATCATTTATGCAGCAAATATATTAGAAGCAAACATTTTACCTTTTCTAACTACCTCTTAATTCTCTCCCATGATATCCTTTTATTGAAAGTTTATAGCTACCATATAGTATGATGGTAACATTCGCTATCTGCTATCTGCTCCTACTTGCAATCCAAGCAGGTGATGCCATCCCATCAGGTGCCATCCCTCCACTATTAATAATGATGTTACACTACCTACGTATTATCACTACTGTTGCATTAAGCTTCTGTCCTATCAGTGCTGAAACCTTCTAGCTTATACACAGGAAAAGCTCATTTTACAATCTGTCATTTCTGGTATCAATCCAAGTAGAATGTGTTTTGAGAATGACAGCAAAAATATTTTTTTTTTTACTCGTAAATTCATATTTTTTCTATATTCACATAATGTTAAACTTCTGTATATATTAAGGAATCACCCGAAGGAAGAGGCTAACTTTAAACTGTAATAAAGCAATGGTAATGCTCTCAATCAAGTGAAAATTAACTGGTAAATTGTATTCTTTTATATTGCAAGTTGTGTTCTATATGGTTATTTCCCATTTAGGAGTAGTAGATAACATGTTTTTTCATTTGCTATAAAATATAGTAGCCAATATATGCATAAACTTCATAATATATTTATAATATGGCCACTTTTACAGGTGTACTTATTAATATACTATATTATACTATATTAAGCAGTTTACATTCCATTACACATACATAATTTCAATGATTTCAAATTAAAAACACAGTAAGCAGTATAATACATTAATGCATGATATTCTTTAATTATTATAATCTGCATGTAAGTAATTCACTTACTAAGGCTGCTGATCTTGCAAAGTAGTGCGGTAAGTAATCTAGTGTGCTAGCCAGTGTTAAACATCATCTGGCTTTAAACTATAAGTCTTTGTTGTCTGAAGGCAAATGTCAATACTATATGACTGTGATAGGTTAGGAGCAAGAGGTTATAGGGTAGTCCTCTGTAGGTTTATTTAGGCCAGCATGCAAAGGTCTCTCACATCATGGAACACAAATCATGTAATAACCTCACCTTACGCATAAACGCCACATTTACCACATAAATATCTGCAGTGATTTATTAATCATTTCCTTTCCATGAGACTGTGAGTTGATGGGCCCCCGTCTGCTTTGCAGATCGAGATTACACCATGCCAAGAAATGGATTTGAGCAGCTGCACAGGGACTGACATTCAGGATCTTGGTTTAGCCAAAATACATTACAAACGTATGAATGGATTTGAGTAAGGGAGATTCCTTATAAAGTAAAAGCAAAACAATAACAACATTTTTTTAAATCCACCAACAGGAGAGTTCTTAATTACTGTCCATGAAGCAGTCTGAATACACACTCACACTAAAATAATGATGGCCTGACGTGCTTGAAATCACCTAGCTTTATCAGTTTAGCTTTATCAGTGGTGTATCTCCAGACTGCTTAGACTTACAGCATTGTAGATCTACTGACAGCCATCATTCCTCGTGCTACTGTTTAATATCTGATCTGAATGTGGCAAAAGTTATAGAGCATTCATTGTCTGCATAGAATACTTTTTGTTTAAATTGTTATTTATGTCTGGTCTTACTATATTAAACTTGTAAACTTAAACTAATAATTCTTATATAATTTTTTTATGGTATAACGTTTTAATTTTGTAAAGCAGAAGAACAGTATGTGCATAATAATCTTGCTTATTTTAGACCTGTTAATCAGTTTAGGGTATGCTGTGGTCATGCTGCAACATATAATCATTTCCAATATACCATGATTATAGGACAGCACCACGCCGATTTCCTATAAAGAAATAGGACGGGGTGGGTCCTTAAATGAGTACGCTGGCATGCATATAGTTTAATTCCATGGACTTGCTTTGGATTCATATTTGAAACAAAAAGGTATTAAATGCATATTTAATGTGACAGATTTTTCTGGCTAACACGGTACTGCAATATTTATTTGCTATACAAATGCCTATTTAAAATAGACAGCAGACAATTAGTGATACTGGCTATTTAAATGGCAGTTACACAACTGATTAGATTTAATAGGTCAGGCACAACCTAAATATTTGTGTGTGCACTTTTCTCATTCAAAGAAGGAAAACAGAAACTTCTTGTGGAATTTACTTTAATGTATTGTCCCTTTTGTATCTTTTATAGTACTATAAAATCCAAGCAGATTTCATTTTACTTTCTGGTATCTGAAACTGTGGATACTTAGGTTTTTATATCCCACTAATGCCACAGTGGGCTGACATTTTATTCATGTGCTTTAGATTCTTCATCTGTTTCCTTTGGGAGAAGTTGCAGAATAAGATTCTTGGCATTTTTGCTCATAATTACTGTACCAGATAAGGTTATAAGAGCTTTCAGCTGGTTATCTTCCAAAGTCTCCTTGAAAATGGTTGGGGTAATTTTGAATTTACCATACCATATTGCAACACATACAGACAGCCTGGAAGCGTATTAAAAGTAATTATATTTTAAAATGGAAAGTATATTATTGGAACACACATATTTTGATCAGAAAGTGATCTGGGGCATTCATAAGAAAGTTTGTTAAGCAAAACGTTAAGGAATAGATGCAGACTCCAGCAATCCAAATGCTGAAATTATGCAGATTCATCTATGTATCGGGGTTTCTGAATTTAGATGGCATATATGCGTTTACTTGTCACAATTACTAATGGTTTTTCATTAGAAAAGTTTAACTCTTTAATTTTTTATTTTACTCCCCCTAATAACAGTTATAAAAGGGAGGAAAAGGAAGGTTTATGTGGAGAGCGTTGGGATTTTAGCAATAGCGCCATGTTCACATGGCATTATTGTTTTTCCTGGAGCAGAATGATAAACTATGTTCCAGGGATTAGAAAATATACCGTATATACTCAAGCCGACCTGTATAAGCCAAGGGGCCTAATTTCACCTAAAAGAATGAATAACTTATTGACATCATACAGGACAAGCCGAGGGGGGCACTTTTAGCACAAAAAATTCAGCACAAAAATTTTTAAAATGTAATTATATTAATATATTTGGTCAAAGCAATAAAATTAGAAGGCAAATATAAATTTATAATGTCTGAGCAAAATGCTGGCACATGAGGCAATGCATTTTATTTGCAATAATCATAAAAAGATATAAAAAAAATGTAAATCTTCAAAATTCTAGTATTATACAGTGTGGTCAAAAACCCCTTTTTACTGTAACTGAAGGTACCCTTAGGGCTCAATCATTTTTAAAGGCACCTCTAAACCAAAATAATTACTGAGCTGTCTCATTTTTAAGTAGTCGCGTTGAAAGAACGTAATAAATTAGGAGTTATGTTTTTAGAATTGGAAAGTATAACAATCGTCAAAGTGTTTTTTCTGTTATTACTCAACTATTTATGACTGCTTTTACCTGGCTGAATTTTTAGGCTCCTTGTGGCACATTGTCTTATACAGCAATGAATAGAAGATAGGATATTGTTTGCTGACATGAAAGCGTAGCTGAGCCTCTCTTTCCTATCATTACCCATCAAGCCATGAGGAGATGTAAGTAGAAAGGCTGAACTGACAGCATAGCACAGCCTCATTCTATGCAGCTCCTGTGCTCTAACCCACTGAACCACAAAATTATACTATTAATTCCTTTTTATTCTCTCGTTGTTAAAGATGTACAACGTCACTGATGCAAGAAAAATTACAAATGGGAAAATAGAAAGGAAATGACAGGATGTTTTGTCAGTTTGACATGTAATGGATAGGAGTAAACACATCCACTTAGTAACCAAGTACAATATAATTCAAATCAATGTGATTTAATCATAATAAACCAAATAAATACAAATAGTATACCAAAACGTTTGGCAAAATACCACCAAAGTAATCTAGATTGTTTTTGAATATGCGCCAACGAAGTCTACTGGATCTTCTCCTTACAAACCCTGATTAAGAAAGGTGCCAAATATTTTTAGGCTGGTACAGGTAGGGGGGAATTCACTAACTGACGAATTACATAAATCGTCAGTTGCTGACGATATTGGTGACGATTTTCACAAATGTCTATTCACTAAGTGACGAATGTGTTTTTTTTCGTCATTTTGTGTGACGTTTACAGATCGTCAATGTGATATCGCTGTGACGATCTTTGCAATACAATGGATATAAAAATGGAATTCAGTAAATGATGGATATTGTATTCACCCACACATCGTCATGACGATTTTGGAAATTCGTCAAAAGGCCAATCGTCAACAGAGAGGGGAGATTTCACA
>JABWIB010000227.1:89488-105224 GCA_016617825.1 Platyplectrum ornatum | reverse complement strand
CATTACAAATCGTCAATAGAAATCGTCACTTACTGAATACTATACATCACCAGTCATTTGTATCACTGACGAACGCTGACGAACGCTGACGAAATGAATTCTCTGCACAATTCGTCAGTTACTGAATTCCCCCCAGGTGTGTGTGTTTTACACGTAAAGAGAATGCGTATATGTGTAAGATAAAGATTTATAATAGGGTGCACTGCATGTGTGTGTGTTTGAAAGAGGTAGAATGAATTGTGGGGTGCAATGAAAGAAGTAGGGAGATTATATCCACTGTGTTTTACAGGCAGATTGTTTTATGGGATGTATTGTGTGTGAGAAAAAGATGTAGAAAAATAATGTGTTATGGGGTGCACTATGTGTGCATGCACATTGTTTTAAAATACTTTTTTCCTGATACTCACTTACTCAAATCAGCCCCCCAAGGCAGGGAACAATTACGGACAAAAAGTCACCCTCTAATTCTATTACCTCTACATTTTAAAAGATCTCAAAAATTTTCACATGGCAGCAGTATATTTTCTCAAAACAAACACATTATATGATATATTTATTACACCAGCTACAAATATTTTTGGTTAATCATGTTAGCTTAACCTTTTCTCTCTGTGGAAGCTGCAGTCATTCACAGGCTATTCTATCAATGTCAGAATGTGTTCTGGACATGTGCCTATCTGCAAGAGCAGGCTCCCGTCTCTTAATCCCAGGGATCTATATAATCCAATGTTAGGAGAGGCAGTAGGGAGTAAGAGGATTTTTCAAATTCATTTTTTTCTACCCACATGTTTTCTGTCCAAATTTGAAATATGTAGGCTTGTCAAAAATACTCGGGCACCTATTAAGTGAGTGTAGGGCAGATTGAATAGTTGATGATATTAGTTTTGCTTGTTATTACTTTACATTTGAAATAACAAGACTTTCTTGTTAAATCACAAATGATAAATCTGATTATATTATGTGTAGAATTTACATGTCTAATTTTAAAACGGAAACAAAGATCATTTCACTTTGAATGCTGTTCATAAGCAAATGTGTGCATTATAAAGAATTATATATATATATATATTTATATATATACATTACAAGTCCCTTGTGCAACCTAATTATTTTAACTATAAAGTTTACTGAATACTTCTTCCAATTGTTTAATATAGTGACTTTTAATACTACAACAATGGAGAAGTCATTGCACCTATTTAGGCAGAAAAAATATCAAGGCTGCCAATATGTAAATGTAAACTCTTTGGGCACATAACCCGCTTTTGTTTTAAGTCATATTATTAATACTATTAATAGTGATAGTCTGGGATGAACTAAGACTTGTGGGGGCCCTTGAGTAACTAAACCTGCTGAGCACCAACAAACATTACACACATACAGTATGTGTCCATTTCTGACCTTTTATGTATGCACCCCTAGAAATGGCCCTGTGTGTGTGGCCCCTTTGTGTATGGCTGTTTGCCCTGATTACCCTGTAGTTAATCCAGTTGTGGTTATAGTTATTAATTATAGATAAAAATACAACATGTTGTTTTTAGTAATGGTGAAAATTAAATTTTTGTATACGTTTTTATACTTGGTAAAACCTAAGCAGAACTGCAATGTGTTCACAGAGGCCATATGAAGCTGGCTGTGGCAGATGTGAAAGAAAATGCTACAGCTACTGTAGGTCCCTTTTTTGGTCTAGATCCGGAACATCTTTTCTGTCAATTTCATTAATGGTGGCCATGTTACAGAGTTCCATTGCCGCTGAATGAATTTCCTCCTTAATATTTGATTGCACTATTTTCATAAATTTAGGAGTATATTGTTGTGATTAAGGTCGCTATTTACAAACTTATTTTTGAAGATAACGGGCTATATTTACTAAGCGGTGAGATTGCAGTGAGATTGGAAAGTGGGGATGTTGCCCATAGCAACTAATCAGATTCAAGCTCTCAGTTTAATTTTACACACTGGCCAATGTGAACTTGAATCTGATTGGTTGCTATGGGCAACATACTCACTTTTAAATCTCACTGCAATCTCACTGCTTAGTAAATATACCCCATAATGCTTATTTTAACTGTAAAATGAGATTTATCTCTTCAAAGTGTTTATATTTACAAAGCATGCATTGCCATGAAAAGTTGTTATTTCCATGGCTATACATGGAAACTTCATATGTCATAGTTGGCCGGCATCCTCTCAATGCAGACCAGCATGTCTTAATATTTACTAAGTCCTTGGTCTTAATTTACTAATATAGGCCAATCCAATCCCGTGCCGGCGCAAATTTTTTTCTTATAGAGCCATGTATAAAAGGGCCAAATTTTCAATCGCGTAATAGACGGGAAAAAGTGTACTTCGCACTTTTTCCCGTCTTTGTGTGGGATTGAATCGGCCCCATACAATCAAGCATACATAGTCAGCTTTATAAAAAATTATAGGAGCTTTTTATTTTTTTAATTGAGACATACATTAGAATTAGGTAAACTAATCTCTATTGCATTTGCAAAGTGCCTTACATACATGAACCAGCTGCACACTGTTTGCTTTACCACTCAGCGCTTTGGTATTTCGTGCCCCCTTTTTCTATTAAAAAAAATTGTTGAATTTCAGAGAGAAATGGGAAAACATTATTCCTCAATAGTTGTTCTTTCAGGATTGAATTGTTTTAAAGTCTCTGATCTGACATGGGATGATACACAACAGTGAGTATTTTAAACTGTGCGTTATTAATTTGACTTTAGCCACAGTTTCAACAAAGCTAGTTTTGATAGTATCAGGAAGCAATGACTGCAATACATCTTTTACGTTACTTGACATGTTGTATTACTTGACAGTTGTTATGTTACTTGACAGTTGTATTTAACAACTATTTTACTATTATCATTTGTTTTGATAGGCATATTGTTTTTAGATTAAAATCTAGTCAAAAGTTAGTTCCATCCAATTTAATTCCTTGTTATCGTATAGAGGAGTCTATAAAAGATGTTGGTTATAACAGTTGGAACTTTTCTTTATTAAGTCTGATTTAATTACTTTCTGATTTTGTGTTCAAGAATTCTGTGTAGTTGTGGTAGTTGATTTGTGCAGAGGAATGATTGGCTTATAATAAAGCTGGGTATTTAGGCTAGGAAACTTTCTCTCCCAACTCTAATATGGTTTGCAACTAATGAAAATTAATTGCCCTGCAATTTAACATAGTTTTGCCCACTTGCTTGTAAACTGTGCGTAAGTCAATACTAAGTAAAGTCTGCATCTGGCACATTGTTTTATTTATAGTTAGCAACTCTCCTTTAATTGTCAAAGATTTGACTTGTGTTAGAAAATCTCCTTGATATTGATTCAGTTCAAGAAGTCATTGCTTTATGATGACAATCAAAAACTTATAACTCTGCCATTTCTATTGAGAAATAGTTTTTCCAGCAGTGCTAGACACACCCATGTCTGGAGTTATCCACAGGACACACTCTATTGGTCATAGTGGTATTACAATCTCCTCGATTCATTTGCTAAAGTTTACAACCATAGTTTTATTACAGTTTATAGCAGGCAATAGAGAGGCAGTAGAGAGGATATATTGTCTCATATCAGTGCTCAAAGTGAGCCTGTATACACTGGTATGGTATACGGCACCGTATATGGCCCCACCCCCTTATATAAGCCCCGTCCCCTCTGGACTAGAGGAGAATATTTGCTTTTACATATCTTGAGTCTGGAGGGGCAAGGCTTAAAATGAGCAGAGCTTAACTCCATACCCCCACTTAATAATACCCCCACTTATTAATACCCACTTTGAGCCCTGGCTCATATCATTCAAGATAGAGGGGGTATCTGTCATTGGAAGATTAGAAAAGCACAAAAATTAGAGCTGTATATTTTCTTTTTAAATCCAACAAAACATCCTCCTTCTTCATTACTTTCTGACATATTTTCCAGTCACAAAACTTGGCCAGCAGTTGCTACAAATGCAATATGACAAGATCAAAATAAAATAGTTAAGAGAAAAAGTGCTGGTATCCAGTTTTGTACAAGTGTAAATTAAAGAAACAATATCCAGGTAAAACAGATACCTCATTGTTATGAGTGTGTATGAACAATTTCAATGGAGATTTGGGGCCACCATGTATAAAGGTCAGCTGTATGTGTTTCCGGTACACAACACAGAGACCTGGTATTACATCTTCAGAGCATTTGTATAGATATTGTTAAACAATATCTGAAATGCCCACACACTACACAACATTTTGTACCACTCAAATCAATTGGGAAATTGGAATGACCAAACTGTCGTTAACTACCAGTTTATGTACGACTGTTGCTGGTGTTCAGCAAAAAATGATACCACACACTAGAACGATATTTCGAATGAGCCGATGCTGTCACACAGAGAAAAATAGTAGACCAAAACTAAAGGACATTGTTTGTTATTAACGATACGCAGCAATAATATTTGCATATAGTCCCAATAAACTAAAACAGTCTGGGTAAATACAAGTTACATTCTAGCTTTTCACACACACACAGACACACACACAGACACACACACACACACCCATACACACACACACACAAATCCAGTCTTCTCAGAAAAAGACAGATAGTTGATGTAGCATGTATTTCAAATTGAACAAAACCCCCCAAACAACTAGTGAACCAAATAAACACTGACTTTAACAAATGTATTCAGAATCTAACCAGACAGAAAGTGTAAGGATAATGTAGGAACCGCAAAAAAAATTCTTACATGTCCAAAAGGATCAAGATGGTTGTTGGTTAGCTTTAATTTTTGAAATGACACAAGTTGCCTCATCCAATGGGCTCCAGTTGCTGGGGAATCAGGATGAACATATAACCTTCCTGGCATTGCCGGCTCTGCTTTCCCAGCCACCATCCTGCAAACAGTTTAGATACCAGTGAATCAAACACCAATATTGTTTATAAAAGTAGATAAGACTGTTACATGGCATGCACTTTTTTCCAATATCCCCTAATGTTGTAATATAAATCAGAATTATAGATCATTACATAGAGATACATTACATAGAGATAAATAAAGTTCACATCAATGTTACAGGGCCATAGAGTGAAACATAACTGGAATGTTCTGTAAAATGTTCTGGCACTGCTGATCCATGGGATGTTGATGTATTCTGTTTTTCATCCATAAAGAAAAAAAAATGGCTGGATTCAAATTAGGAGATTTCCTATGACTATAAATTAACTTTGTAAAAGTTAGGTATGTCATAGTATGTGTGCTTTCAATATTAAGTTATAGCTGAACATGAGAAAATAAACCTTTCAGAATACCATTTTCATCTGTAATACATTCCTGCCACATCTAATAGACAGTGGGACATATTTAAGCATAGTGTATTGCACGGAGCGATTTGGGCACAATTATAATTCCTCCACCTGATAATCAGATTATTCAGAATTCCTGAATTTGGCTACTGCTGCTCTGATCGCACAGGACAGTGTCAAGATAACCCTGATCATACGGTGGTTTACGTGCACTATGCCAAATGACCAGCAAACTGGAGCATTAGATTGTTCCATAGTGTCAAGGTCACATAGGACCTTGTCCAGAGTCTATTTTTCTTGTGAAAGATTAGTGTTGCTGACAGTCTCGTAGCAGGATTAATTTCCTATGCTTGCACCTAAAATTTCTTACCAGCTCATGGATTAGTGTAAGTGTAAAATGGAGGAGATTTGTATTCACAGAATATCCCTGTTTTTAATAATTGTAATGATATTTTTTATATATTAATTTTTTAAATACACAATTGTGCCTGACTGCCATACTAGTCTGACAACATGTAAAAGAATGTAAATAATGTGGTAGGGCTTTTGACTAAAAGGTAAAAAAAAACTCATTATCCTCCCTGGAGAATCCAAGAACTTGCAACATGGGGGAGAGACGGAGGGCATGATATATGCCAATCATGCCTGAAACCCCACCCCTGAACAGCAGCTACTTGTATTTACTATGGATGTGAGGGGCTTTGTAACACTTGGGCTAGAGGCAGCAATTTACATTAAGCCACTGCCTCAGCTCGGGTCACGCAAGAACTTGCAAATGTGCACATGTGGCTGTATTACACTCACATAATCTGCCTAAGCACATCTGTTTGCATGTTGGCGTTTTTTTAGTATATTCTTAGGGACAGTAGGGACAAGACTGTTTCTATGAATGAACTAAACAATCTACCCTGTGTAATCTTCTAAATAGACTTTGTATAGTCAATTGTGCAGCAATTGTATTACCCATAACTGATGTACTCAAACAGTGGTGGCAAAATGTGGAATATTTTTTTACCACACTTGTGCAACAGTATAAAATACATTTGCACGCTACTTTAATTAGAATAAGTTTTATTATTCTCTACTATTCTGGTTGTTTTATAAATTAAAGAACTATGTTAAATTCATACACAGAACATCACTGTCTCCTACCCATGTAACATTGCATTCAGCAGATGTACTTATACATATAGCCAGCACAGGAGCTGGCATCTTTAGAATGCAGGTGCTGCTGATATGTAGCATACGTAACAATGTTCAGCTTTGTAGGACCGAGCAACTTAATAAAGGTTTCTATGAAGGTTTGTAGATATGACACAAAAAAAACAGAAAATGTGCATTTGTGTTTAGGAATTCCTTGGTATGTACAAATTGCTTTGTATTCATTAAAGCAATATAATAAAATATCACACAATGGGAGTTTTAAAATAAATGTTAAGAGATATATAGTGTTCCTTCTGGAAACATATGAAAGGACAGAAAGTAACATAAATACTGGGCACTATCAAGAGTGCATTGAGACTATGTACTGGATGATTACCAGTCCATGGCCTACATTTACTAAGCAGGGAGATGGAAAAGTGGAGATGTTGCTCATAGCAACCAATCTCCATTTTACATACTGGAGAATGTGAGCTTGAATTTGATTCAAAATCCAGTGCTATGGGCAACATCCCCACTTTTCAATCTCCCTGCAATCTTCCTGCTTAGTAAATTTAGGCACATATGCGCATTGAACATCTGGGTGTTCAGATCAGACTTCTGAAAGTCATTCTGTGGATGGGGCTGTCTGTATACAGCATCAATGCAGGATGGGATGAGGTAGGCTTTTAAATAGTACAGTAGGGCTCTTATGGACTATTCCAAACTTCTACAGGACTGAGCGTGCTGCAAATATTGCTTCATTTTACACTGAGCATGCTCAGATAATAACCACTTGTAAATGCTAGCCCTGCTGCATAGAGCTGCCCTGCTGATTCATAAAAGAGGGCTGCTGATCACTGACTGGCAAATAGGTTTTTTGATTGACTGTCATGGCTGCTAGGTACAGTAACAGTCAGGACACCACAAGCATAAAGGAAATATAAAAGTATCTGTGTTTAAAGCAAATATATTAAAGAACATGTAAAGAAAGGCAACTAAAATGGAGTGAACATGCAGCTTTCATATGTATCAAGAAGTTTAACCAAGTACAGAAGGGTGGCATTTTCCAAGGAAACTGAAGAACTGGAACCCAAGGGCATTTATTTAAACTGAGGGGGTAAGGTGTTTAGAGGAAATTATCTGAAAAACAACTTCACTGAAAGGGTGGTTCAAGTGGAATAGCCTCTCACCTCTGCGGCAACCCTTCTACCCACTGCCCCTCTACCCCCTACTGAAAATGTTTTTTTTTATTTAAAATGACAACAAATGCATGTTGAAATCACCATTGAACATGCTTGATTGGCTTTTTAATTTATTCAAAGAGATTCACAAGGTCACATATATCCCAATAGTCACGCTTTTGGGGGACTGTCCTGCTGTCCCTCCTTACCTCCCAGTTTGTCCCGCTAAGGCGATAAACTTTATTTTTAATGTGTAATTAAAATTAGCCATAAGTTGCGGCATAAAACAGGGCTTTGGTGGATGGAGGCTGAGTCAGGGTGTGCTGGGGTGGAGTCGGGGCGTTCCGGGGGCAGAGTCAGGTGGGTCCGGGCAGGGCTTATGTGTCCCGCGCTCTGGACCCTGTTAGTTGGGACCTATGAGGTCGCAAGGAAAGTGAATGCGCAGGGTTCACATTTATAATGCCCGGAATATATTTTACATATCACATAACACCCCCTTTTATGTGTCCGACTTTTCAAAAGTAGTTGTATACGGACACATGCACCTATTTTCCCTGCAACTTTCCGTGTGAGTGGATGCGCAGTGTGAATGCGCCCGATGGGTCATATTTAAAATGATTATCTGCGCCTTTAAAGACGTGATGCAAGGATTTAGTAAAGGGGCAAAGCTAGAGAAATCAGGGTTTTTCCTCACATATTTGCAATGCAACACTACCAGTTGCTGTAGAATTGGAAATAATAATTTGTGTTACCACACATTCTGCTACTGTTGTTATGCAGGTATTACTAGTTGGCTTGTTTGAGATTTTTTATTCAAAAGAGATTGAGGACAATTGAGGATAATGGCATTTTATTATTTAGCAATAGAGTATATATATACACAAATATATTCCAAAGTATGTCTCTATATATTGTTACTTAACTTAATTATTTTTTCAAAGTATTATTTATTTACTATAAATCATTTTTTCATTATGGCAAGAAGTTGGAACAAATGTTATCCAACACGTAGTCCAAGGTATTAATACTAGTTATCTACAGTATATATGATTCACTTATTTAAATAATTGTAGTAATGTTGCCACAAGTTACATTAGTGCACTTAGTCACATCACTACTATTGCCATTAATAAAACAGGATTAAGATAATATCTTACCATTTGTTATCACAGAACTTATATCGATGATCATCAGCTGGAACAATGTCTATGAGGAGAATATATTTAGTCTTGGGATTCATCCCAGTGACTTTAACTTTGTAGCTTGGAAACATTCTCCTAAAAAAAGAACGATATAATATTGTAATACTGAATATTAATGAAAACTAAACCAAAATTTAAAACATTGTTAAACTTATAAAATGCAACATAGTTTGTTAACATACATAAAAACTGATAAAATGAAAGTTAAAATAGTTAATACTCTTAAATATAATTATATAGTTTATATCTTGCTTAGTGGCAGAGGAATAGATCCAGATTTAAGAATGTTTGGAACTTGTAAGCAAAGTTACAACAGTGTAAATTTTCCTTAACCCATATGCACTCAACCCACGTAAAATGCTAAAATGCTAAAATGATTGTCAATAAGTGCTAAACCAAGCCCTTACTGTACAACTTAAATACCTCCTCAATGCTGGGTTACCCTGCCCTGTTATGCAAGGGCTTCCATCAAGAACCGCTTGTATTTAACAACCTGCTTGTAATTTTGCATTCAGAATGAGTAAATTTAACAACTTGTTATTTTTCATACTGTCTAAATTTGGGCACTCACTACAACGATTATTGTGCCATTTCACCAATTATTGTGAATTGGCACAATAATCTTTCTAGTGTGTGGGTGACATAAGATCAGATTACTGCCCCAGAAAGCCTCTGGGACAAAAATGTGATCTTCTGATCTGCCTTCTCTGACAGCGGGTAAGCCAATCACTGCAGAGATTGGCTACCAGAGCCTCCTGTCAATCTCTGCAGGCCCTTCCTCTTCTTCATCCACACCACCGATTGTTGCTTCCCATGAACACTGTCATGATTATATACAACCTCCTGCTGGCAATAATCATTCATGTGATTGCCCAGCTGTACAAAACCTCATGTAGCACAAAAAAAACATTCAAGTGAACTATATAGATAAAGGGAGGGAAATGATAATTGCCACGATTTTCAACAGTTGTATCTATTTAGAAATTACTTTATTAGACTTAAAGAATATAAAAGTTTTTTTGGCACAGCATACATTTAGGAAAAGTGGTAGTCCTGTATCCGAAGGTCAATATCCCAACATCAATATCCAGACAACATCAAAATACCAACATATAAAAAACAAAAACAAAGAAATGACCGATCAAATATAAAAATTAGGCACTGTGAAAACGATGACACACAAAATTCTCACACGATTCAGACAATGAAAAAATCCTAAAACACAGAATCTCGATACGGGTGGAAAAATCCTGGTCATGATCCAAATGCAAGTATTAGAGATGTTCCCTGTTGCCTCTTTGCTCAGTCTCTTGAATCTGTTCCACTGTCTCCAGTGGGGCAGAGCATAGATTTGTTCATTGTCAGTATGATTACCATGTCTGTATTCTCACGTCTCACCATTAGTAATTCATACCCAAGCCATATGGGATAAATCTTTTCTGTTTATAAATTTGTTATATATAACCATTCCCTTTATTTTACCACTCAAACTGTGTCACTATGATACATGAGTTCTGGGCCTAAATTCACTAAGTGGGGAGTTTGCAGGTGGATTGAAAAGTGGGGAAATTGCCCATAGCAACCAATCAGATTCAAGCTCTCAGTCTCATTTTACATACTGGTGTATGTGAGCTCGAATCTGATTGTTTGCTATTGGCAACTTACCCACTTTCCAATCTCCCTGCAAACTCCCTGCTTAGTAAATTTAGGCTCTGATCTCATAATCTACTGACATGCTTGGATGCACCTTCTCTTTGCCTTCTGTCATGCACTATCATACTCATTTACTTAAAACCCTTGTTTCCCCTCTGTAATGCATCACCGCACAGAACTTATACCCCATCTTCTGCACCTGCACTAGCGTGCAATACACTGATATAATTATCATTGATAGTTCCAGGCAGGAGCAGATATAAAGGGGGCTTTTGCTCCGCCACATAAATTATTATTGTAAAATAAATAAATAAGAACGTTGTTTGTTTGTTTGTTTATTAATTAATTTAATAGAGATGTGCAGGGCAAGCACAGGAACCCGGAAGAGATAGAAGAAACACAGAGGCAGCTGAGGTTGGCAGGGAAGGGTGTACGGGGGAAGTGTATGCTGCAGGGTAGGGGGAAGTGAGGTTGCTGTGTTAAAAGACAGCTAAAATGAGCAAAAGGACCTTTGCTGTGAACTTTAAGACATGCAGCCCGCTCTCCTCAGGGGAGGAGTCTGTTTCCTGTCCCTGCAGAGCTGCTGACTTATTATACATCACAAGTACATATCACATTTGTGTGTGGGCTTGGATGTAAGAGAGGATATATTAGAGGATGTGGTGTATATGTATGTCAGAGATTATACTTTATGGGGTACAATGTGTATATGCCAGACCAAATGTATTGTGGAGTGTAGTATGTTTCTTAGCAAATGTATTATGAGGTGGATTTTGTGTCAGAGAGGATGCATTATGGGGTGCAATCTATGTGTCAGAGAGTATGTATAACAGGGAGCTATATGTGGGTGTAAAAGAAGATGTATAATAATGTGTGGTTTGCATTTGAGATTAGGAAAATGTATTGCAATGTGGTGCAATGTGTTTGTGTGTGAGAAAGAGGTATGGGGAATGTATAATGTTTGCACTGTTTGTGTGCCAGAGATAGATGTATGGAGAATTTATTGTGAGATGCACTGTGCTTATGAAAGATAGAGATAGAGTAAATGTATTGTGGGGTGCACTTTGTGTGTGTGAGAGGTATTTCAAAATATATTATCAGTAATTTCATTAATGGGTCAGGCTCAAACATCAAACTGCGTGGAAGAGCAGTATAGTGAGAACAGTAGTGTAGTGCGGCATAGAGGAAGCAGGTAAATTGGAGCTGTAGAAAGAATGGGGAAGATAGAGAGTAGGGAAGAGGAGGAGTCAATACTTTGTAATGGGTAAATTTAAAATTAATCTCTAACCCCCCCCCCCCAAAAAAAGACAACTAAAATATATATGAGGATAGTAGACTGACATGTAGTACAGAATTACATTTTACAATTTCATGATTTAATTAATGTTTAATGTTTTTTTTTCTAAAATAGTAAGCAAATAAATCACTGTTATTTTTTAGATTAAATGAAAAAATATAAAGTACAATTACAATATATAAAGATATGTTAATGAATAAAAAGAAGATAATTGCAATTAAAAATTAGAAGTATAGTATAGTGCTGTGTGGTCTATAGGTCTGAGTTTAAGTGCACACAGGGGGATTATTGAAGAATGGTCTCCTGACTCGGCCAGTTACACCAGCCCTGAGTTTGTGCAGGATGTCTGAAAAGACTCAGCAGAAATGTGACTGCTGATCTGCATGCAGGTATAAAGAAAAACCCACATTTTCATTAAATATTATAGAATGCCCTTTTATTTCTGGTCAGGATTATACATAGATTGCTCAGATGCTTTGAAACTTTTGTTTTGTTAAGCTGCCCCATGCTCAGTGTTAAAAATCATTATTTACAACTAAATAAATGTCTATGCTTAGACCCTGAATCGGGCCACACATCTATTTTTTTTTTCATCCCTAATATCATTTGTGTAATATCTCTTTCCTGCATATTGAAGATGCAGCAATATTTTTCTTACTGCTAGTGAATTTCCAGACATAAAAAAACATTAAATTATGTTACTCTAGTAAATAGTAAAAGAAACAAAACGGTTGGCTTTTCTGTTTTTTTTTTTCTCCATATGACTCATTTAATGTTTCCATAAATTCCAGATGTTTTGTGTGTAACTATGAAGGGCAAAAAAGGGGGGGGCTACTTGCTAAATGCTTTTACTCTACTTTTGAGTGTAGAGCAGAACTTTCCCACAATGTGCTATTTATGTAGGTGAGAACTTGCATGATCAACGTATTGTTATCTGTAAATCAAACTTGAAACATTCAGTGGAAAGCGATACGTGATGCGGAGACAAACGACCTTTAAGAAATTCTAAACTGTGCATGGGAATGCGTGTTATTAATTGGCCATTTCTGAAACTGAAGTAATAAAGATTTCAAAGCCAAAATTAGTCTACATGTTTGACAGTGATAAAGAAGATGCATTGATAGCAGATATGGATGAAAATATTTATAACTCATAGCTTCTGCGGCTATTTACTTTCTTTCTTACACTTCCAAGGTAGACTGCTAAAGGAGCCGGACTCGTATAAATGCTAAGTGCTTTTTTAATGGTATTTCAAAGTAAGCTTCAACATATGGAGCTGATGTAGGGTACCATTGGCTTGGCTTAAAAAAGTTCTTTTGTGTAAGCATCTCTGAATAGAAACATTGATAGAAATGTTGAGGCCATTTTAATTACAGTATACACAGAATCAAAACGTCGCAGTAATACCATGTACACCGTTTCATAGTCAAACACGGCTTAGAATTAATTATTTAAAAACAACAGGAAAACATGTTTATCCAAGTTAAAAAAAAGTCATAAAAATCCACAAATTCGACTTGTTCAGTCTGTAGAAAGGAAAGAGTTTGGCAGCTGTTTATCTCCATTTATTCTGGGCCACAAGTTGACATTTAAACGCATCAGCACTGTGGTATCCAGAGGATTTCAACATAATTTTCTTAATGATATAATATTTACTGAAGATTGGCAATGTGTATATAGCAAATAATTATTTCCAGTAAGACATAAACACATGTCTCCTAGAAGTTTGCAAAACATTGTTACCTCCAATAAGACCTAGAAATGCAGAGAAAGAACAAAGCTTCTACAGATTTTTTTTATGCAGATAGTAATTGGCCATTTGTTGTTAAACTTTACATTCTTTTGGCTTGCTAGTCCAGTTGAGTAATACTTATATTAATCCCTTCATATAAAAGCTAATAAAATGACATCAGAGAGAAATAGAAAGCCAAGTAATCCTGGAAACTGCCATTCAGCATTGCACAGATACCATCTCCAAGGAATACGACCAATTGGACATGTAGAAATAGTTACTACGCAAAACCCCATAGGGGGCCCAGAGATCTTTTGAGCCACACTAAACATTCTGTGAATACCCCAGATTGAACAGGCATTAATTTGGAACTCTTCTGGTTACCACATGTTTACAATGGAGTTTGATGAATCACATCCTGCAGGCTGAACTCATTTAGGTGGGAGCGTGGGTTTTTTGTAAATCATATTATGTAGGAGAATAAAGCGATAAATAAACAAACTGCAGGTAGCATGAGGATCACTAAAATACAGGTTCCTGGTTGCAGGCTCTTATGACATCTTGTACAGATGTTGTAGGAACATATGTTGTTAAAATATATATGCATGAAACCAACACACACACATATAACTTACATTTAGTTCTGTGAACAAAATAAGGCCAAGAATGATAATAATGATAGAGAATGATTCATTTTATGATTAATAGTAACTTGAAATTGCAGGAATATTAATATCTAGATTTGTACATTTCTGCCATTCAAGGGTGACAGCATGTATGTTAATATGTTTCTTATGTTATTCCGACTACTCTGTAGCAGTGTGTATGTGGGTGTGTGTGTGTGTGTGTGTGTGTGCGCATAGGCTGTGTGTGTGTGTGTGTGTGTGTGTGCATTTAACTATTAATCTAGATAAAAGTAAACATATGATATGTATTCTTTACATATCTGATTTTGTTTATTGGGATTTTTTTATGTATTCATAGTTTTTCTTATATAAATTATATTTTTATTTTGTATTTTTCCCTTTATTCTGCTAACACCTTCTGTGTATATATATCATTTGAAAACCAAACAAACTTATATGTAGAAAAATCACAATGAATAATATCAGAAAAAGCTAAAAAAAAATAGCATGCAGCCTGGTTCTCTTTAATCACTGATTATATTTTTGCACATATATATACAATAAAAAATTCTGCTAAAGGGCTAAATTCTGCTAAGGGGCTAAGTTTTAGTTATGCCCCTGTCCAAAGGTGTTTTTACAGGAACATGCAACTCTAGGTAGGACGTGACCTGTGTCCACATTCTCAATTATATTGATTATTATTAATTATAAATTATTAATTATAATAAACTATTATTATTATTATTATTATTATTATTATTATTTTAATAACAAGAATGTTGTCAATTAGGTAGATGCGAGCCTCTGTATCAGGCCCACTAAATTTACTTGACAGATACATCACGGGACAGTACAGAACAATTTCAGCGGAACCCCAAGGAATGTACAGAGGACTAAGATTATAGGAAAGGAAGTTTCACATCCAGCAGTGGAAAGGGTTCTTTACAGTAAGGGCAGTGAGGATGTGGCATTTACTGCCAGGGAAGGTTGTGATAGCAGGTTCAATAAATATATTTAAGAAAGGCTTAGACAAATTTTTCTAGGAAAATGGTATCCAGGGTTACGACCAGTAAGTAAAATGTTGCCTTAAGCTGGCCACATCTTATGTGACCTACACACTAGAAAGATTATTGTGCCAGTTCACCAATTATTGTGAATTGGCACAATAATCTTTCTAGTGTGTAGGTCACATAAGATTAGATTATTGTCCCAGGAAGGCTCTGGCACAACAATTTGATCTTTTGTAATTCCCGATTGATATAGTCCTGACTCTTGTTGCGTGTGTGGGCAGGGTCCAAAACCACACCACTCTACTCTACTCACTGGCTGTGATATTACTGCTGACAAGACACACATGTGACAGAACCTGTACTCAGAAGTTGCCTACATTTACTAAGCAATGAGGCTTACATACTATTGACTTAAGCTGGCCACACACTATAAGATAAAATGTTCCAATCGAAAGATTTTTTCAAGAATGGGCAAAACCATGTTGAATTGCAGGGGAGGTACATTTAATGAGTTGCTAACAGTATTAGAGTTGAGAGATGATGTTTCCAGCCCAAGTGTAATAACAGTGTAACAGTAACGCTGGTCAGTATCTGTGTGCA